>CAJHZI010000907.1:572500-690000 GCA_905160935.1 Enchytraeus crypticus
GATTAATTTTATTCAACTCAATTTAAATGTCTCTTCAATCAATTTTCAGTTGTACTTTAATTCGAGCATCTTAGCAAATACAGCACACTAGAGAATAATTTTAGTTCCTATTGAACAATTTTAATTTAATAAACTATAAATCAGAATAAGATGGTGAAAATCTAGGTATCGACCACACAATTATATGGATGTGAAACAGATCTTTTTACCGTTTATTTGCCTATCTGCACAACCTTATACAAATAACAAGACAAACATATATATCAGTAATTAAATAAACATACAAGCAACATGAAAGTGGTTATCACAAAAGAGCCTGAACTCTGTTTGGCAATATGATAAGTAGCTAGCTCGCCCGTTACTGACATCACTTTCGAGTGAAGAAACTGACGTCAACATTAGCTCTACCGTTTAGCAAAAGTCAGTTTAAGTATGTATTAAACAAATTCCTATTGCACTACCTTGCAAGGTAGCGTAAAACAGTCTAACGATTAGCTATTTTCAAAATTTGTAGCCATTATATCCTGCAACTTTGCTCCTATCGCAATAACAGTTGCAGAAAAAAAATTAATAAAATGAAATTAGGAATAGGAAATAAATATACTTTAATTAAACAATATAATAAGAACAAATAGACATTAAATATAAATTTTCACTAATGATATCTATAACCTTGCCCAGGACCGATATCAGTTGAGACAGAAGGTAAAAAAGGCTACTCTGGTGTCCACAAAGTGACGTTACACAGTGAATAGAAGAAATAATATAAGAATTTGTTAATAAAACTTATTCATTAGCTATAATTAACGAAATACAGTTTCGAAATTAATTAGACATTTTATTACTTATATCCCATTACACGTTTCAAATAACACATTTATAACGTGTATCAAGAAATCAATTACAATTAATTGTCTAATTTTCCAAACTTATTGCAAAATCTTACTATATCGCTCAAAATAAACAAATAAATATGAGGTTGTTTTTGTTCTTGTTTAATGTCGATATTCCTGAACAAAGTCATTTTAAAATGATTATAACTTTTTTTCCCCGTGGTCCTAGAAATGGGGAATTTTCCATACTAGTAGTCCTTAACATTCCCTATAACTACGCAAACATTAGGCTTTACACATTAAATGTCCCGGTACCAGTAATCCGTGATTTTATCTACCCGTCCATTAAAATAAAAACTTGTAGTGACTACCATTCTCTCTCTCTTAGTGCACTGCCTACTGGCAGGTCCATGGTACATAACGCCTCCACTCTTCTCTGTCTTCCGCCATCCTCTTCATTTCCACATAATGACCCACATAGTGGATAAAGACCCACATAGTGGGTCTTTAAGACATCTAACATACCTAATCTCGGCCTGCCCCTGCCTCTTTTTCCTTCCATTCTACCTTCTATGACCTCTTTTAATAGACCTTCCACCTTAGAATGTGTCCTATCCATCTCTTCTTCCTATTTCTTAATACATTTATCAACTGTCTATCTGAGCCAACTCTCTCCAAGACTTACTCATTTGTAACCTTTTGAGTCCAGCTAATTCTCTCCATTCTTCTCCAAATCCACATTTCCAATGCCTCCAGTTTCCTAATATCTTTCTTCCTTAAGGTCCATGTTTCACATCCATACAATAGCGTGGTCCAAACAAAAGTTTTCACTATCCTTATCTTTGTGTCTTTCTTTAGACTTTTTGTTAATAGTTCTTTTCTACTACTAAAGACCGCTTTTGCTTGTGCAATCCTACTGCATATTTCCGTCTCACATTTCCCATCATCGGTTATAATATGACCCAAATATTTGAAACTCCTTACCTGTTCTAATTTCGTACCATTTATTGTGATATTAACTTCACCTTTATTGTTGGACACTCTCATAACCTTGGTCTTTTTTATATTAATCTTCATGCCATATCTTAGGGCCGTATCATTCAGCCTATCTATTATCTTCTGCAATCCAATCTCGCTGCCCGCTACCATTCCTTGGTCATCTGCAAATCGTACATCTTGTAACAAATTCCCTCCTACTTTTATTCCTTCTTCCAAGTCTTTCATGGCTTCCTCCATCATTGCCTCAGCGTAAATGTTAAACAGCAGCGGCGAAATGCTACAACCTCGTCTTACTCCACGTCCTATTTCACCTTCTTCTGAGTATTCTTGTTGGATTTTGATAACTGCTCTTTGATTTATGTACAAGTTCAAAATTAATCTTCTATCTCTCCAGTCAGTTCCTATTCTTTTTAAGATATTCATCATCGTTATCCAATCAATCCTGTCAAAGGCCTTCTCGAAGTCTACAAAGCATACAAAAACGTCATTTCCATATTCTAAGCTTCTTTCGCAAAGAACCCGCATTACTCCTATTGCTTCTCTTGTGCCGCATCCTTTCCTAAAACCAAATTGTGTCTTGCTCAGTATCATCTCTGCTTTTCGACTGAATGCGATTATTTACTATCTTTAATAAGATCTTCGATGCATGAGGTATTAAGCTGAGCGTTCTGTAATCCGAACACTCCACAGCCTTGGCTTTTTTTGGAATTGGGATCATCACTGGCTTGGTAAAATCGTCTGGCCAAATACCTGTATTGTACACTTCCATACATACCTCCATTAACTTATTGAGTGTTTCTCCTTCCAACATTTTCAAGAATTCTGCTTGGATTTCATCTATTCCGGCTGCCTTCCCCTTCTTCATACTGTTAATTGCAGAATAAATTTCCTCCTTCATTAAATCGGGGCCCCTTTTTTCGTCTTCTATGACATTTTCTTCTTCTATTTTAAAATCCTCTTGAACTGGTTTCCCAGCCTTATCATACAATTCCTCTACATATTCTCTCCATCTTTCTTTTACTTCTTCCAGCTCTGTCTTCAATTTCCCATCTTTACCAATTATACTAATGTTCTTTGCATCTCCATTTTTTTTCTTATCGGTTCTTGTTAATATCCTGACTTCCTGGTGTAACAGATCCGACCTCCCTCTTCTATCATATTCTGCTAAATCATCACACTTTTCACTCCACCAATGATCTTTTGCTTTGTCTGTAATTCTTCTAAGTTCACTGTTTAAGCTTCATATTTCCTTCGGCCATGACTGGTGTCAATACTTTTCCATTTCCTCCTTTCATCCATTTTTGTCAAGCATCTCGCTTGTGATCCAAGGTTATTTTTAGCTGTATTTGCTTTAAGAAAGCCATAAACTTCTTTTGCACCTATTTTAATAGCTTCCTTTAGCTGACATCATCATTTACCCCTGTTCTTTCGTAGTCCTTCATTTCCTTAACTTTTCTTGCCACTGCTTCCTGAAACTGACTTCTTTTCTCGTTCAATCCGTTCAAATTCCATCTCTTACTGCTTTTCTTCTTAAGTATTTTCTTCAACTGAAGCCCTACTTTTGCCATACATAGCGGCAATTGTTAATTACTTAAGACTATTGCATTTAAATATTAATATATATGAATGACTATCTATTAAAACTTAGGCAATTAATATGTGGAGTTAAGCAGTGGTGGCTCCCGGGGGGCCGCTCCCCCCTTAGGCCCGGCGGAAATAATTGTAAACTATATTTTCATTGTTTCTATTGCAATATCTAAGTGTCAATATGTCTGTTAGGGCAGTGGTTGGGGGGGGGGGGGGCGAGAAACTTAATTGGCATGACCCGGACTCACCATGCCTGGGAAAACTAAGACAGGCAGGGTGGTCAGTAATCGAGCCCTCGCGTCAACGTATCAAACATAATCTGTCCCTAATCTTGGAGGAATTCTCATTGCTGCAGCTCCTGTCATAATCTCAACACATGTTAGTCTTGGTTCAATGAAGTCTACCTTTGAATATGTATGCGCTCGATTTACAAAGCACACTTCTACAACCTTCTACTCATCTATAGACCTGGATCTGCCGCTGTTACAACCGATTTCTTTTGCTGAACTGGCTGATCTTCTGGAAATAGTATCTTCGCTCAATGAGAGGGTAGCCTTATGCGGAGATCTAAATGTTCGTTTAGACAGGCCAGAAGATCCTTCATCAGTAAAGCTGGTTGAGCTGGTGGCAACTCACGGATTTGTAAATAGGGTTACTGATGCAACACATCGTCAGGGTGGTGCATTGGATGTAGTTGCTACTCATATAAACGACTCGATTAATATCGGTGACGTGTCACTCCATGATGTAGCACACTCTGATCACTACCTTGTAGTGTCGGGCGCACCATTTCGTCAACCCCCACCAGTCTACAAAACTATCACTAAAAGAATTTGGAGCAATTTTAACAACGACACTTTTAGATGCAGCATTCTTTCTTCTTTACTGTTCCAACCCACAACATGGAATGCTCTTGACGTAGACAAACTCGCTGATATATACAATAGTGAACTAACACGAATCATGGACTGCTTAAAACCTAAGAGTTCTGTAAGGATTAGGGAGCGTCCATCAGATGTGTGGTTCGATGCAGATTGTCGGCAATCTAAGATTGAACTTCGTCGCACCGAAGGAGCTCTCAAAGGATTGCCTCCATCAGCTAGTCATGAAATTATGGAAAGGTTAAGAATACAGAGGAAGAACTATAGCAAGCTTTGTCGTTCGCGTACATGCTCCTACTGGCGTCATAAGATTTCTGACGAGTCAGGAACACACAGGAAAATGTGGAAAACCTTAGATCACATCATGGGCAAAGGAGGTTCCGCTTCCTCGGCTCCTATTACTCTTATAATCTTATTATAATTTACTCATGACTTCCACAAGTTCTTTGATGTCAAAGTCGCTACTGTACGTAAGAATACATCTGATGCTTCACCGCCTACCTTCACCCCTGCCACTGAAACCAGTGTTGTGAAGTAGCGAAGTAAAATACTTCGTTAAAAGTAAAAAGTACTCGATAAAAAAAAGTAGCGATACTTTTGGCCAAATTTTGTACTAATTAATAAAATATTTTATACAAAGAGAATAAGAAAGTAATACAGATTCATCTATATCATGTACATGTATGTACACTAGCTAGCGCCAGTAACTGCCCTAAATAAATTTCAAGCTAAATATAGTCTAATTTAACCTTAGTCTTTAGGTAAAAAAATGAAGTGAAGTAAATAAATTCAATAATAGCCCGTGGTATTTCAAGGTTATTCCTAATCCACTCTGACTGCTACGCAACATATTGAATTGTTCAGTTTATGTAGTATAAGTATGAATCAATTGTACTCATTAAAGTTAATAGCGATAAAAAACTATTGCAAAAATTGTCAACATAAGCAAGGAAACTGCATGTATTACGTGCGTCTGACAACTGCGTAACAAAAAGGAAATAAATGATGTTGCACTAGCTGATTTAATTGGGCATCCATTGATGGATGTGTCTCAAAACAACTGATTAATATCAGCCCAGTAAATGATACTTTTGATAACCTTTGTTGAATCGCTGAATATTTGTTTCCTTTCTAACTTAATTTCATGTATATGAAGTAGACCAACTTAATTAGACGTGGCCTGAAACAATGAAAATTGTCAAATAACTTACTTAATTAAATTTTTTCTCTAAATTTTAGTCATGTTTAGTGAAAGTATCGAAATACTCCAAGTACCGTCCTTACTTGTGTTATTTTCATGTCTGCGCTTTAGGGTATTTTATTTTGACTATTTTCTTTGTTTGAACGAACGTCAAATAAAATTTTTACACACATGTAGGTTTACAAATGATTAGTGGTACGAAATAAATGTAGTAAGCTAATGTTCTTTTAACATTCGTGTAATCATTAGCAAAAATAAACATTTTGAGCATAAACTATTTTCATAATTATGTAACTAATAAAATGAGCTTTAGGAATTTCGAAGTTCATGTAGATTGCAAAATGAAGAGAATTGATATATCCACTGTTCTACCTTAGCTAGCCACTCTGAAATATATAGACTGAAAAGTCGATCTAATTGTCATTCGGGATTAAATGGATTAGATTTAATTCAATACGTTTTCTCTACAAAGATAACTCTTTGTTTAGGTTTACCAGAACTGTTCGGGGCTATTGATTAAGCAGAATTGGATGAATCTATTTGTGCATAAATTCAGACTATTGTGCATGCACATCTTAATATTAACACAGAACTCTGATGGCTCAGCTCTTGTGCTACCGAGCTCTTCATGAGAGCTTTTTAACGTCATCAACCAGCCTCGAGTCTTCCGCTGCCTCATAATCAACTGATAAACTTATCATCTTGCGATGATAATTTATCTGAACATCTTCCAGAGAGAGAGAGAGAGAGACAGAGAGAGAGACAGAGAGAGACAGAGAGAGACAGAGAGAGAGAAAGAGGGAGAAAGAGAGTGAGACAGAGAAAGAGAGAGAGAGAGAAAGCGAGAGAGAGAGTGAGAGAGAGAGAGAAAGAGAGAGAGAGAGAGAGAGAGGGTGAGAGGAATATAATTAGTTATTTTTTTGTTCGTATTGTTACACACATGACATACCGCATGTGCTACGTAGTTTCCTTTCTTAGTTTCTGTTTTTGTAGTTTTCGTTATTTCCTCCATTCCTCTCAATGGTTATTAGTAATCATTGCCTTTTGTTGGCGCATCAATTGCAGCCGGCGCGGATTTAAGAATAACCTTCTTATACCTTCGGGATTTTTCTTTCAGAGCTCTCAACACCCGGTCTTCCAAGGTGGTCGCCCACAAAGTACTAACCGGCGCGATAGAGCTTAACTTCGTTCAACTGACGCGTAGCTTAACCGAGTGCGTTAATAGCGCCCCCAAAGGAGTGTACAAGAGAGAACATCGACTGCAAATAGAATATGAATAATCTAACTTCATTAAACCAACTATAGATAAATACTGTATACAATGGAATCATACAAGATGAGTGTACTATAGACTACTGTTAAATCACCCAGCCTGTAATATAGCCTAATTGAGGTTGATGTAAAAGAGTTTGGTCGAACGAATGGTTAGCGTAAGGTACATTCAAATCAGAGCACCTACTATAGTACATTGTACATGTACTTTACTTATACATGTATGTAAGGTACTTTACGTGACCACTGTGTGTAGAGAGATCGGCCATGCCCTCTATTTAGGTCATTTCTGCTAAGCCAGCGATTCCTAAGAAGCTTCAAGGCTGGCAGGCCATTGGTAATAGCGGAGATAAATTTTGGCATAAGTGAGCAGTGGACGCACGAAGCAGAAAATAATTCAGGTGTGATTTATCTGTAGGTATGTGGAATGCAAAAGAAATATCGGAACATTTTGACGATCTGTAGATTCGTTTAAGGACTTACGATTTAAGAATAGTAAGTAGTAAATACTAGTAAGCGGTAGATGCTGCTGTTGGATGAACACCACCGAAATATAGGGATAAATTCTAGCAGAATACCTCGTTCATTTTTCGTAACACTGGAGATAAAAATGTTGAAACATATCAATTATCACTATCATATCAATTATCACTATCATATCAATTATCACTATCATATCAATTATCACTATCATATCAATTATCACTATCGTTTGTGCTTTGAGCTGAGTTGAGGATGAGTTCCTGACACGTTGCTCATTGCTCACGTCTATATTCGACCACAACTTTAACTGCCGACATGGACAAAACTCTGATAAACTTTATCAGACTGAGCGCGTGGAACCCGTGGAGTAAGCGAAATTCTCAAGCAACAAGCTCTATCTGAAAAAATTAATAGAACGAATCCATTACAAGCACATTGATTGTTCACCACTTAGGAGCTGCACTAACTCAAATTATTATCTCTCATATACAGTGATAGAGCAAAGTGATTCAAAATTCAAAAAGAAAATATTTTTCATAATGTAATAAGGCTTAGGCTACTGATTTATTTTCATAGCACGCGGAAGATGTGTGCGTTACCAGCGAACTTTTTACAATCTCTTCTCTCTCTCTCTCTCTCTACATATCTGTATATACAAGTACATACTGTCTATATATTTTTTATTTTTTTTTTACTAATTTACTGTCATCCATAATAACTTTGGTAATATTGAGATAAATCCAAATCGGTGAGAAAAAAGAATGTCCAAAAAGATGTAAATTCAAAAGATGTAAATTCGAAAATCAGGAAACGAGTCCAAATATGTATATATACAAGATTTGAACATTCTCGGAATTTTGCATGAATTAAGTAGACACTCAATCACTAAAACACTTAATAATAAACGTAATATTTTGTCAGAGACCTGATTCCACAATTTTATCAGAGGTAAAATGAGATCCTGAAATTAAAGGTCCCAAGGCTTCAATTCCTAATAATAAGCCTCTCATAACTATTTTGGAATCTTTACCTGTCCTCGATTTTTCACTGAATCTGGATGTCCTACTAATCTTTTAATGACTTCAATGACTGTATTAAATTAAATATTAATTTAATAAAACAATACATGAATATGCAGTAGAACGTCAATTAGAACTATTTCAAATAACACGTGTAAGCGAAATTTGTGAAATTTAAAATTATACTTTTCTACCGAATTACAGTTCACTTTAATTGTCGCAAAAGCAAGTACTTTACATAAAATACAAATACTTTCGACAAACAAATTACTACAACGCTCTGTAGTACAAATGCCTAACATTTATTTTCCTTTCCTCTCGACTACTCGCTTACTAGGATTCCTTCTAATATAATCCCTAGGTTAGAATAGTTCGATGGAACTCTTTTTCCCAGTTTGATCATCTTCAGATCACTCTCTTCACAGCGACTGTTCGATGGACTAGCCTACAAGCAGTTCTACTAAACGAGCTCTTCGAATTACTCTTGAATTCGGCTACTACTGAGATTCTTCAAATCTCCTAAATCTCTTTTCAACGTTTCACGTTTTACGTCCTTTTTGTCACTCTTCATCTTTAATCTCTCTTCTTTACTTCCTGTCTAGGCATGCCGTCATTGGTCATTTTCCCTAGCTTAGCTACCGCCTAGGATCACACTTCTAAAAACATTACTTTCAAATCTTTACTTTACTAATACAGCAGTATTATTAAATACTTTACTTGAAATACAAATACCATACATCATATACAAAATATATCGAATCAAGCTTTCACATATTTCATTACCCAACATCGCGCCTATGTTTTGAATAAATTTCTTACTGATCGAGTGATTCCTCTTTTGCAAGACCGCTGAGATATTCTAATCGCTGAAGATTTGTGTGCATATTAGATTTGTGTCCTTACCTGAGAGCAAATGCCACTCAACAACTGTTGAGAGAGACTAAAATTGAGTTTTGAGACAATGCTGATCATCAGCAACGAAGTCAGCAACATTTCAGATCTCAATGTTGCAACTTGAATCAATCATCAATGATGAAGTGGAAGCTAGGTTGATCCAGTGGGAAGCTAAGATGATCAGGAAGAAGCTAGGTTGATCCAGGAGGAAGCTAGGATGATCAAGAGGAAGCTAGGATGATCAAGAGGAAGCTAGGATGATCAGGAGGAAGTTAGGATGATAAGGAGGAAGCTAGGATGATCAAGGAGGAAGCTAGGATGATCAGGAGGAAGCTAGGATGATCAGGAGGAAGCTAGGATGATCCAGGAGGAAGCTAGGATGATCAAGAGGAAGCTAGGATGATCAGGAGGAAGTTAGGATGATAAGGAGGAAGCTAGGATGATCAAGGAGGAAGCTAGGATGATCAGGAGGAAGCTAGGATGATCAGGAGGAAGCTAGGATGATCAGGAGGAAGCTAGGATGATCAGGAGGAAGCTAGGTTGATCAGGAGGAAGCTAGGATGATCAGGTGGAAGCTAGGATGATTCACTCCGAAATGCCGTGTCGCCGAAAGTACCACGAAAAAAATGCATTGTATCGCTGCAGAGTCAATGACAAACGTTGCCATAGGAAAGATTTCTCAAGTAGATCTCCAGTAACAGCAGTAGTCCTCTTGGCTATCACAACAATGAGGTCTGTGCCTGCAGAATTTATGGGGCCCAGGGTCTTAAAGCTATGGGTACAAATATGTATTTGCAAGATAATTCATTGTGTATTACGAATTTCCTGCTTATGGCTGTTTCGGTCGCAGAACCAGCAGCGCAGCTTGAAATGCAGATGTTACTTGCGGCAAGAGTGTCAGTAGTGACGTCCCAAATAAGACATTTCCTCTCCGACCATGGGGTTTGAGTCCGGTCGCTTCCCATCAGATATGAGCAGGCCCAGAAGTTCATTGATAGCATGGATATTATTGAGAGCGCGCCAAATTATGTCATCGAGAAATTGATGACGTCCAACTCTACCGGCGCTACGTCTGCATGATAAGCCGTGAGTCCCCAACACGTTAACTGCTGCATCACACACACACACATGTATGCGGTTGGCACAGGCTGGTGCCCAAACGAAGACCAACTGCCACTCTGAGCGTCTCATCATCTACACGAAGACCACAAGAAGATATCGGTAAGGCTTTAAGCCAGTGGCCACTGAGAGGAGATTCAAAGGCGAGTAATCTCGACTTAATCTTGTGGGTCCAGCGAGTTTTAAGAAGATCGGAGAACACCGAATGTGTCATGATAGCGTTCACGTCTTCTTCTGATGAGTCGATGAACTTGTAGAAGCGTCAGACTTGCAACGATCACTCCAAATTTAATTTTTTAGCCCCTAATTGGGTGATTTTTTTGTTTATTATATAATAATAATAATAGTAATAATAATAATAATATTATTATTATTATGGTAAAAAAAGAATCCCCTTCTTAGGGGGTTAAAAAATTATATTATTATTATTATTATAATTATTATTGTTGTTGTTGTTATTATTATTAAAAACTGTAAAGCGAAAGTTAACGCAAATTTCGCCTCTCGAAAGCGATATCAGTGACGGGAGAACCCAGGATTTGAACCAATGCACACATACTAAGATATCCGCTGTCGGATATCTTACAGATATCCCACCGATGTCGGGACTTTTATTATTATTGACTAGTATTACATTATAGCCTTATTAAATAATAGTTGCAGCGGTCTCTTTTAATGTTGTGTTAACCTTTGTTTTGAATTTAATTGAATTTGAAAACTTGTCCATCTTTATATTGTCGAATTTATCTATTCCTGGCTGCAAAAACTCCGACATCCCCACCTTCAAAAATCTGGTTCCTCCACTTTCCTTGTTTTCTTTGAGTTAAAATTACCGTACGCGAACAAACTGATACCGATATCTAAAGAGCAGAACCACAAACAGTCGTCGAGTGAATAATTGATCAGCTCTTGACTGAGCGAGGTACGAGTCTATCAGACAATTAACAACTTGTCTCGCGCGATATTAAGAGTCAACGCCATATGCCTCTATGCGCCAGATCTTCTTCATTTCAATCCAATCAAGCAGTCCAGTTCAGATTAGATGTCTGGATCCTCAAATGCCTCGAGCGGATTCTATGAGTCTGATGTAATGTTGTGTGAGATGAATGAGACCCGCTATTTATTCATTTATTTCTCACTTGACGCACTTGACACAGTTAACTCAGTTCAAGCTTACAAACTTATTTCATAGCACTTCAAACTTGATTTTTTCACCTTGTGCCACTTATTCCAAGGCTCATGATATACAAAACAGCTGTTGCATATGATTTTGCAAATGATTACAGCGCCACACATGGCAAATGTACCACATGACAACTCTGTCACGTGACAACTCTGTCACGTGACAACTGTGTCACGTGACAACTGTGTCACGTGACAACTGTGTCACGTGGCAACTGTGTCACGTGGCAACTGCGACACATGACAATTGTGACAGATGACAATTGTGGCACATAGCAACTCTGACACATGACCATTTTGTCACACGGGGCAGTCGATGAATCATGTATTCATGTCTTTGAAGACGAAAGTTTGAAAGTTGGCGGGAGTTTGAACCCTCTATGTTTCTATGCTGATATTACATGGGAAACCCTTTAGCCTATGATTGCAGTCCTACCTATTTACTCATTCTACTCTTGCCTTTGTGAGAGATCAGACCTGCTCTATCTATACTACCTCAAGACTGTCAGAGTTTCCTTCTTAGCATCAAATGAAGACTTGTTGCGTCCTTCTCGTCCTTCATACTACCGCTTAAGTTAAGTACATATTTAATGTTTATTATAATGTCTTATGTATCTGAATGTTTAGATATAAGTAACATAATTTTGTTTTTTATTTTACTCCAGGATACAGCCTTAATTCCCTTCCATCAGACATTTAACGGCAAGTTCAAAGACTTTTATACACCTAGAGCAACGTCGTCGTGTGCTGACACTAGCCATGCACTGCCTTCATCACTCGCCTCATCACTTCAGTGATTACCGGTATGTCAGATCTAGCTACATGTACGTCCAGTGCTGAACAAGACTGGATATAGTGATGAGCAATTGATGAGTTAACAGCGGCTCACAAGCAGCATAATGCAAACCAATAGATGCTAACTATGTGATCCAGTAGGTGCTGGTTCAAGGTTCACTTTTAAATAGATCTGAAATCTCATTCATCACTGAGCATACCATCGATTAAATAACAAGATCAGCGATCGTAGGATTTATCTCGTTTCGTAATTCTTAAGATACTATGAGCACAGTATTGCCGTGTAAGATAGCTTTTTAACCCATATACACTTAGAGTCTATTCTATTTGCCTATAAAGTAAGAAAACTTGTAATTTGTCTCAGTTTTAAACTATTAATTTATCATAAAATTCGGTATACGATCTGGGAGCATCAATTTTATCTGTCAAATCTGAATCTCTTTGGACTAATTTCTCATCTAGTTCTTGAGGAGTTCTTCATGAAGTTCATGTTGCTTTACATAAGATGTATTATGAGATTCATTCTCTCTCTCATGTTTAGACAACTGGTGGGTCGAAGGTATTTATTTTTTACTATACTGTAGTTTGTAGTATGCCTTCACACTCAGTAAGGGCACTCCATTGACCAAAATGTTGATTCAATCAAAGTCAACATCTATACCAAGGCTTAGACTTTGAGTTTTTCTTTTAGTTTTATATAGCATTGATCTTTTTGCATTTATTTGGAATATGGCATTAATCTTGTGAACATTTGGCTTTTGAGATTGTTTCATTGCCTTTCATTATTGCTGATTTGTCTCGTCTAATGGTAAGTGCAGTTTACGGTTGGTCTATTCTATATTGAACCGGACAATACACATGGAGTGCTATAAATGTTATGAAATACTTTTTGACTGCATACTCGTACCTATTGTAGCAAATATATCAGTTAAGAATGAATTATATTTTGTATTCTTTTATTTTTTATTTCAAGCCACTACACTTTACAAAAAACACAGCAATAGATTACGACAATGAAAATTGGTTTGTGGCTTCCTTAGGAGACGTTAAACTTAGCTTTACCAGCTTTTTTACCTATGGGCATCGAGGATGACACCAACAGCTTAGCATTTACATCATGTACTAATTGAGCAATAAATTTAACTACTTATGAACTACAATGTTCTTGCAAGCAAAATAACGTGAAAACTATTAATCAATGATAAAATAATTCAGTAAATTAGGCATATATTAACGTTTCTAATAAAAGCTAAAAGGAGAGCTCTAAGTTCTTGAGATTGAGAAACTCCATACAATATTTGAAAACCGATAAAAATGTAACCGAAACTTTTACAAATAATTCGGTAGGCTTCTTTCTCTTAGCGCACTGTTTACTGGCAGGTCCATGGTATATAACGCCTCCACTCATCTCTGACTTCCGCTTTTCTCGTCATGTCCACATATGAGTTAATCATCTAACATTCCTAATTTCCTTCCTTTCTGCCTTCTATGACCTTTTTCAGTAGACTCCCCCCCCTTGAATGTGTCCTATCCAACTCTTCTTCCTATCTCTTAACGAATTTATATATTGTCTATTTGCTAGGATTATCGTGCTTGTTTCTATCAAAGTGTATCCTTCTCTCTTGCACATACTTTAACGCATTACACAAGTCAGTATAAGCTGATCCTACATTGGGTCGGATTTAACACTGCTAAACGTACAGCAAGCAACTAATAACAGTGAGCGTGGAAACACGTTATACTCTCCTGGATAGAAAAATTAACATAAAAAGTTTAAAAACACACTTGCTTTCATTAAAAGCGTATCCTCGTATATGTCACAAAGTCACAGTTGCACCTAACAGCTCCCTGTGATTTAATCTGTGCTACACTCGAGATGTTGAGACACTAATTATAAGCAGCGGCGAGAATTAACTATTCATCATTCGAACCAAATTTGCTAACCAATTTAGCATGATCGTCTAGTATATCGGTCAAAAGCGGGATTCAAACTCAAGACTCCCTCTCTCTTCACCGAATGACTTTCATGAGGTGACACTAACGTTAAATCTGAACTGCCATGCAACTTAAAGTCTTTGCTTGAACTTATTACGTAGACCAACGATGCATCGTAAATATTTATGTTCTAAAGTCTATAACCTCAGAACGGGTATGACTGCGCTCTACATCTTGCGCTGAGCGAACTCTGAAACAGGGGAATGAACCTTACCGACATACTTTGCACAATCGCATACGCACTTGAGACTTTTAATTACTTCATGAATTCGTTATTTTTCTAAGATACTATTACCAGTGCAACATTTAATCGCTTTCAAAGATAAAAAACTGATAAAAACTATATTGCTGTTTTAGACTTGCTTCCAGTAGGACAACATAGTTGGCCTACTTTTCGTTATTGTATTCTTCTTGCTTTCACTAATTATAATAATAATAATAATAATAATAGTAATAATAATAATAAGCAATTTATAATTTATAATATTCAGTAAGCAATCTCGGCCTTTCTTGCGCTGCTGCTGGTGCTGCAGCAGAGGCCGCGGTAATAGGAAAACTCTGAAGTATGCCGAAATCTCTGGCAACTATATCTTCATGCCTATTGCCTTTGAGACCCTGGGGCCCATCAACTCTCTCGCATCAGACTTTATTGACGAAATAGGCAGGAGGACCAGCGCCATTACTGGTGATAAGCGCGAAAAATCTTTTCTGTGGCAGCGACTGTCTATTGCTCTCCAGCGATTCAATGCAGTCTGCTTCAGTGGCACTTTGGCTAAAGCGGCTTCCCAGAGTGCAGAGGAATTATTTTAATCGCTTTTTTTAAAAACTTTTAATTAAATAAAGTCTCTTTTATAATAATATAATAATAATAATAATAATAATATAAAGGTTTAACGTCCGTTTCCTCATCCAGGGATGATGTCAGGGACGTCCCCAACAGCACATATCACTACAGATCAATTCACCCAGACCAATCTGCGAAAGAAATGTGCTGAGGAGAAGTAAGGTCCTAAACGAAAGCCAGTCCGGTGAACAAAAAATGGTCAAGGTAGATTAATTATGTCTATGGTGGGAAAAGGTTAATTTTAAGCTTGCTAGAGAATGTTGAAAGAGAAGAACAAGAGCGAAGATTAGCAGGTAAAGAGTACCAGATTGTGGGTGCTGCGTAAGAAAATGAACGTCTGCCCAATGACATGAGAATATTTGGAACTGAGAGAAGATTGGCATCGGTGGAGCGAGGTGCACGTGAGGGACGATAGGGAAGAAGAATTTCAGATAAGTAAGAAGGATTGCCAAATCGTGAGTTTTGAAAGTCAATAGAGCTATTTTATATTTTATGCGTTGATTAACAGGGAGCCTGTGAAGACTGCGAAGAAGAGAAAGAGAGTGAAATTGAAGTCGAGAGGACTTACAAACAACACGTGCAAGAGATTTTTGGACGTGCTGCAAACGATTGAGAGAAGAAGTAGGCAACCCATGTAATAATGAATTACAGTAGTCGAGCTTTGAATGAACTATA
The DNA here is from genome assembly GCA_905160935.1 of Enchytraeus crypticus. Taxonomy (NCBI): domain Eukaryota; kingdom Metazoa; phylum Annelida; class Clitellata; order Enchytraeida; family Enchytraeidae; genus Enchytraeus; species Enchytraeus crypticus. The sequence goes on from CAJHZI010000907.1 coordinate 588,280, forward strand.
GAATTAGCAAGGATAGTGGCTGAATTTCTAGTAAGGGATGGACGTATTTGCCTAATCTGACGAATCTGAACGAAAGAAGCGACAAATAGAAGAGATATGGGATTTAAAGTCAAGGTTTTCATCAAATATGACCCCAAGGTTTTTGGCAGATCGAGAAGGTGAAAGAGCAAGATTCTGAAAATTAACAGAGTTATTGGTAATTTTACTTCTTTGCAAAGGAGTGCCAATTAAAAGGTATTCAGTTTTGGAGGGATTAACAGCAAGACGGTTAGCGCAAAAACCAGGAATAAACCTTTTCTAGAATGGGTGAGAGATGAGCCAGTTTCTGATCGGAATCATGATTAGAAAAGGAAATATATAGTTGTGTGTCTTCTGCATAGAAATGAAAATTTATGGAGGACTGAGCAAGCAGGTAGCTAGGAGGAGTGATATATAAAGAGAATAGCAATGGACCTAACACTGAACCTTGAGGAACACCGCGTAGGAGGGGTAGTTCAGAAGAGCGATTTTGACCAATAACAACCGATTGTATGCGACATGAGAGATATGATGTGAGAAGGGAAAAAGCAGAATTAGATATGCCAAGACAAGATTTAAGCCTATTTATTAGGATACCATGGTCAATTGTATCAAAGGCAGCAGAGAGATCTAGAAGAACCAAGGCAGAAAACTGTTTACTACTCATGGCCAAGCTAAGATCATTATGTATACGAAGAAGAGCGGTTTCAGTAGAATGGAGTTTTCTATAGGCAGATTGATAATGAGAGAGAGAAGGGAAAGAATCAAGATGAGTGCATAAACGGGTATAAATTACCTTTTCAAGAAGTTTAGAGATGAAGTTAAGATTGGAAATAGGATGGTAACTGGAAAAATCATCTTTTGGTAGAGAAGGCATTTTTAGCAAAGAAGATAAAACTGCTTGTTTGAAGGAGGTCGGGAAGATACCTTCTGAGAGTGCGAGGTTGATTAAGTAAGTAATAGGAGCAACTAAAACATCAATACAGGATTTCAGTAAGCGTATAGGAATAACATCGAGGCAGCAAGATGAGTCGGTAGAGCGAAGAATAAAATTGCGTATTTCTTCCGGTTTAGCTGGTTCAAAACTAGAAAGTAGTGGTGGTTCAGGCATATTTACCGAAATGGTGTTGTCGGTGAATTATGTCACTGTTGTAGCTATATTTGCGTAATGTTACACACTGCTGTCCGCGGTAGCTATTATACTGTTTAACACTGTTTATAGGAAGCTTTATATGTAAAATACTTTTGCGCTGCTCCTATTATTATGGAATTAGACTGAAGTCCTTTCGTAGTAATAATAAATAATAATACACATAATAGTGAAACGATCAACTAGGTTGCTATCGATCACTCTTAATAACACATGTTAAATCCGTTGGGCAATATAATACCATTTTCAGTGTAACCAGTCCTGCGAATGTCCGAGATTTTACTCTAAGATCAGCGCAGCCGGGAATCGAACCCGCGATAGTTCAATTCAACTCAGAGTCTGTCGCTTAAAACTTCATGCCGTTATCTAGACTGCACTATGGAGACATTCAGAAGAACCGCAACTCTCCGGCGGGTAATTGAACCCCGGTCTCCCGCGTGACAGGCGGGGATGCGTAGCACTAAACTATCGAGGATTGGCAATCACTCTGCATAACATTGTAATTTAATTGAACATCTCCCTGCTTCCGTGAACTACAAGTAGCATAAAAGTATTATTGTACATTTATATAGTTCTACTTAAAGGCAATAGGCCGAACGAAAGCCTTCTGAAACTATCAAATGGAAATAAACCAGATGTAAGACTACAGACATGCTGTAGAAAGCTTTGAGGCGTTAGGGTTTAAACTCAGAGGTTTAAACTTTAACTTCAGTCGCTCTCGCTCAGGCCACAGCATCACACTGCAGCAGATTGACAGTTCTCTAGTCTCTCACCAGGGGCGCCACTAGTTCAGTGTGCAGCAGGTTGTCAAATCTCTTAACTCTCAGTTATTTGTTATGCACCGTGTTAGTAGATCAGCGTTTATAAATACGTGCAAAAATTCTGTTTCATCTATGTGTCAGGATTTAATATGCAAAAGTCTACCGGGTTAGGGATATACAATTTTGTATAGGAATCGAATATTAATTATCTCTGTAAGGGTTAATAATTATATATGACGAGTAATAATAATAATAATAATAATAATAATAATAATAATAATAATCTGTGATCGGTCCTTAGGATATGAAGTTGTTCCAGTGGCCATTAAAACCATGGGCCCGATGAATCCCGAAGGAGCTGACTTTATAAATAAATAAAGGTTTAACGTCCGTTTCCTCATCCAGGGATGATGTCAGGGACGTCCCCAACAGCACACATCACTACAGATCAATTCACCCAGACCAATCTGCGAAAGAAATGTGCTGAGGAGAAGTAAGGTCCTAAACGAAAGCCAGTCCGGTGAACAAAAAATGGTCAAGGTAGATTGATTATGTCTATGGTGGTAAAAGGTAAGTTTTAAGCTTGCTAGAGAATGTTGAAAGAGAAGAACAAGAGCGAAGATTAGCAGATAAAGAGTTCCAGATTGTGGGTGATGCGTAAGAAAATGAACGTCTGTCCAATGACATGAGAATATTTGGAACTGAGAGAAGATTGGCATCGGTGGAGCGAGGTGCACGTGAGGGACGATAGGGAAGAAGAATAAGCCTTCTTACTTATCTGAAATAATAATTTCAGATAAGTAAGAAGGCTTGCCAAATCGCAGAGTTTTGAAAGCTAATAGAGCTATTTTATATTTTATGCGTTGATTAACAGGGAGCCAGTGAAGACTGCGAAGTAGAGAAAGAGAGCGTAATTGAAGTCGAGATTAATAATTATTAATGGCATAGGCAGACTTATTGCAGAGCAAACCGGCGATAAGCGAGAGACGTCTTTTCTTTGGCAAAGGCTTTCCATGACTTTGCAAAGATTTAATGCAGGCTGCTTCAGCAATTCATTTTTTAAGCCGATTGATGACCTCGAGTAGCCGGTCGGCGATTCGGCGTATTGCTTGAATCGTTTTTATCAAACCCCAGGTTCTTTACACCGGGGTAAAATAAATTATATAAAAAATTAAAATTAAAAAAAAAATATAATAATAATAATAATAATAACAACAATAATTATAGTAAAGGTTTAAAGCCCATTTCCTCATACAAGGATGATGTCAGGGACTTCCCTTTATCACATGTCACTACAAATCGATTCACCCAAACGACCTCAATAAACATGTGCTGAAGAGAAAGAAAAGAGATCCTAAACGGTGTCGGGCCGTTGATCAAAAATCAGTTAGGCAAGATAATATAAATCTTCTGGGAGAAGAGATTTGTTTTCAACCTCCTACAGAAAGTACAAATAGTAGAACACCAGCGAAGATCAGGAGGCGGAGAGTTCCAAAGAGTAGGAGCAGAAATAGAAATGGACATCTACTTAATGCGGTAAGAATATTTGGAGTTTTGAGCAGGTAAGCATCAGAAGAACGAAGTTTATGAGCAGGTTAATATGGGTAAATATGATGAGGTTTTCCAAAGATAAATGCTTTGAAAGTTAACAGTAATTTTATCCCTGATTCTTAGAACCACTGGAATCTAGTAAAGAGTATTACGCAAGGAAGTAGAAATAATATGAAACATGGAGGACCGACAGACTATACGTGCAATAAAATCCTGGACACATTTCAGAAGCATGAGAGACGAAGAAGGTAAGCCGTTTAGCAATAAATTGCAGTAATCGAGTTTGGAATAAACTATTGAGTTAGCAAGAATTCTGTCAATAACAGTATCTGTTTAATTTGACGGATCTGAAAGAAAGATGAACGACAGACAGAAGATGTACGAGATTTGATTGAAGTCGAGGTTTTCATAAAAAGACACTAAGATTTTAAGCCTTGGGAGTAGAAGTGAGAACAAGGTTTTGGAAACATTCAGAAGAATCGTCTACTTTTGTTCCTTGCTCGGGAGTGCCGATTACACGATGTTCTGCTTTAGAATGATTGACAAAGAGACGATTGACAAAGAACCTAGTAAACTTTGTCAAGAACAGTTGATAGATGTTGCTTCAGACTGAGATCTGAACTAGAAAATGAGATGTAGGTTACAGCTGAGTGTCAATAGCATAGAAACATACGCATAACGGCACACTAGAACAAGAAGCACAGATTCTTGTTAAAGGCCAATTTCCTCCATCCTCTCTATGTTTATTAGTAATCATTGCTTTTTGATGGCGCATAAATTGCAGCCGACGCGGATTTAAGAATAACCTTCCATCTCCAGGGGATGTATTCTTTCAAAGCTGTCAACACTTGGCAACACTCATCTTCCAAGGTGGTCACCCACAATGTACTAAACGAGGCCGATGTAGCTTAACTTAACCAACGGTTTTACTGTAATTGGTAATGTACTAAAAAAACTTTTTGTAGTTCAGACTCAATTAGACTCTGCTATAGCTACTATAAAAGAGCCGTAGCTCTGTTCGGTAAAACTATGGTTTTACCGAACAGAGCTACGGCTCTTTTATAGTAGCCTTTTTTGTATTGTTATATGTTTATCTAACTACATGCACGTTCCTATTGTTTGTATAATTTGTGCTGTGACGAACAAATAAACGATACTAAACGAAAAACTTCGATTACTGATGCGCAACTAAACCAATTGCGCTAAATCCCGCCGAATGAAACATTATTGTAGTGTTATCTAAAGTACAACTAATGAGGTAGTATAGAGCTTGGGGTCGTTCTCTCACTCTCCTTCTCTCTCTCTCTCTCTCTCTCTCTCTCTCTCTCTCTCTCTTTCTCTCTAACTCTCTGTCTATCTGTCTATTTCACAAAATTACATATAAGATTAGGATATACAGAAAAGTATATGCAATGGGAGATGTATTGTTGAAAAATCTAATGTCAGAATTATGCTAAGGAAATGATTCAGAAGGAGAGTGAGACAACGGGTTAGGGGCATGGGCTGGCTGATGTGGGACACTCGTGTGTAGAAAGGAGAAAAAACATAGATGATGAAACTAATTTAACAAATTTGTCATGGATCTTCTGTCAGACAGTAGGCTGATAGAGAGATAAAATCCTGTAACTCAAAGGGTTACAATTGAGGAAGTTCTGGAGAAAGTTGGTACAGAAAGACTGTTAATAAATGCATTAATAAATAAGAGAAAGAGTTGGATAGGACATATTCAAAGGGGGAAGAGTCTAGTAAAGGAGGTTATAGAAGGTAGAATGGAAGGATATAGAGGCAGAGACAGGCCGAGATTAACGTTAGATGATTTAAAGACCCACTCCTATGTTGACATGAAGAGAAAAGCGGAAGACAGAGAATAGTGGAGGCGTTATATACCATGGGCCTGCCAGTAGGCAGTGCACTTAGAGAGCTAGAGATTTATAAACAGGAGCTCGTGGAATCGTGTTATAGCAGAAGCGTGTCTAACGTTATCATGCTGCTACGAAACAGACGTAAAACTTAATTTAGCAGCCTTTATTTGCACTTACTGCGCATCTTGACTGAGTTGATCAATTCTGTTTAAATCTCATTTTTTTCGTAGAAATTGATGTTAAATACAATGTTGGCTAGAGTCAGAGGCGATGTCTGTATGATATTCGATCACTGATCAGTATGTGCGGGGTTCAAATTCTGGGCTCGCCGGTCACTGACATCGCTTTCGAGTCAGGAAAATGAGGTTAGCATTAGCTTTTTAACCTATATTCAATAACTGCCGATTTAATGTTAATTTAAATATTTTTGCTATAATACTTATAGTACCCGCGCCTGCGCCTCTGAAAAGCAAATGAAGATAGTGTTTTATAGTCAGATGTGAAGCAAAACTGCAGGGCCCTTTTTTAAGCCGTTTATCATCGTTTTATCTGTCAGCCCGTTATCCATGGCCTAGAGTAGACATCATATCTGCTGTTGGCTCTGATACTTGTTGCATGTTAGACTGAAGTAGACTGAAGTGGTCCAACCACACCCAAGCACAACACCCCGTGTTGTGCTCGGGTGTGGTTGGGCAACTGCAGAATAGGGCAACCGCAAACAATCTGCAGCCTGCATGCAAGAGGCGACTAAGGCAAGAGCTGAGGATGGCAAGAGGGGACCCTCCTCACCATGAAATATTTTCCCCCAGGATTAAATGGCAATTAATTCATCTAACTGAGGAAGGCAACCGGATACCACCTCAGAAGCCATACTTTTCTCAAGCTATATAAGGTATGGATAAGGCATAGACTTTGTGAAGAGATTAACTTGTTGATCTAAAGAGTGTACTTATGCAGCGAGAAAACAGACTCAGACTTTGAGTATGAATATGTACCATTAACCTGCCAGTTGGCAGTGCACTGAAGAAGAAGAAGAAGACGGCAGTAACTAAGATCAATTGCCGTAAGACTTGCAATTACACCTAACACTCATCGTGAATTACACTAAACAAGTGAATTAGATCCAACAAGTTGAATAGCAAGTAAAAGTAGTCTTATATTGTTGCGCGAATTTTGATATTTTTATTCTTTTGCTAAAAATGTAAATGTTAACAGCGTGAAGGTCCAGCATGGTGCCCTTAAGCTTGTATTAATATTACCCTGCAATAGGTGATGCAATAGTCGAAATAATGTGATATCACATGCTCATAAGGTATCACATGCTCATCCATGATTATATCAAGGTATGTTTTAATGTAATCGTGCATGAGCATGTAATACTTTAACACATTAGTTTCAAACATGCATAAGTGCAACATGTATAATATACATGTACATGTACAGTACACTATGCTTAAATACAGTAAGTGCATCTAATTAGATTTGATTTTGTGCTATGCATTATCCGGTATGGCTTTACTGTGAAGTTCCTGTAGGTTTCTTGTAATCTTTTTCTTGCATGGTATTCATTATATAGAAATATTTCCTGAAGGCTAGGAGACGCTCCGGTGTTATCCAGTGCATAAGTATTGACACGTAAATCTAAGGATGTAACTACTACTTGTTTAAGAAGTTGTTACTAGGAAACTAAGGATTAGAAATTCTTTCAAATGTGTCTGGAAATCTTGTACAGGGATACTGCAATCTTTCAAAATCTTATTTTGTTGGGACAATTGCAACTGAGACCTTATTTTCATTTTTCAAATTAAAGCTTTTATCATTTTCTTTATCTGTGCAAGTAACTGTGCAAGTAACTGTGCAACTAGGCGTGGGGATATATTGCGTAGTGGATAGATTGTTCGTCTCGAAAGCAAATGCCTGGTTCAAATATTGTGTTAGTCAACAACAATTGGATATCCTCTAGGTCCCCTGTAAGGTTAATCATTCATCATCAGAGCTTGATGTAAAATTGCGCTATGAAGACAAAAGATACGACTTTTCATGGAATGGAAGCATTTCGAAAACCGTTTACCCGTCAGGGCATTGTTATAATCGCTTACAAGAACTCCATGTGTTTAAGACTACAAATCTCGTTCGCTTTGGTGGATGAAAACGTTAGGTATAGGAATATGTGTTCACTATCTCCTCTCCTATAATTGAGATGTTAAATATATTATGAAAGAGAAATAAAACTACGCAGAGCCCTAAATAATAATAACACACACTATAGTGAAATGATCAGCCAAATTGTTATCTAACACTTTCAGTACCACATGTAAAGTCCTTACGCAATTTATTCCATTTTCTGTATAACCAGTCCGGTGAATGTCCATAATTATACTCTCAGATCAGCGCGGCCTGAGTATCGAACCCACGAGTTCAATTTATATCTGGATCAGTCATTAAAACTTCATGGCAGACCCCCTATAATGTCTTCATAATGAAAGTTTTTAAGTCTTGAATGTCTCAATAGCTTAATGATTAAAGGTGTAGACCCCTAACCACTAAACTATTGAGACATTCAAGACTTAAAACTTTCATTATCAAGACATTGTAGGGGGGGGGGGGTGTTTCAGTGCAGTCGTCGAACTAATTCTCTGGCTCGCATTGTATCGCGGGGTGTCTTACTCACAGTGTCTTACTCGCAGTGTCTTACTCGCAGTGTCTTACTAGCAGTGTCTTATTCGCAGTATCTTACTCGCAGTGTCTTAATCGCAGTGTCTTATTCAAAGTGTCTTACTCGCAGTGTCTTAATCACAGTGTCTTACTCGCAGTGTAGTATTCGCAGTGTCTTCTATTGTCTTATTTGTAGAGTCTTACTCGCAGTGTTTTACTCGCAGTGTCTACCTTTTTTTTATCGATGTATCCTGCTTGAAGTGTCCTAGTCGTACTGTCCTACTTGAAGTGTCCTAGTCATACTGTCCTACTTGAAGTGTCCTAATCGAACTGTCCTACTTGAAGTGTCCTAGTCGAACTGTCCTACTTGAAGTGTCCTAGTCGAACTGTCCTACTTGAAGTGTCCTAGTCATACTGTCCAACTTGAAGTGTCCTAGTCGTACTGTCCTACTTGAAGTGTCCTAGTCGTACTGTCCTACTTGAAGTGTCCTAGTCGTACTGTCCTACTTTCAATGTCTCAATCGACGTTTCTTACTCGCCGTGTCTTACTCGCTGTGTCGAACTATCGGTGTCTTAGTCGCTGTGTCTAACTCTCGGTGTCCTACTCGCTGTGTCTAACTCTCGGTGTCTTACTCGCATTATCTAACTCTCGGTGTCTTACTCGCTGTGTCTAACTTTCGGTGTCTTACTCGTCGTGTCCAACTCTCGGTGTCTTACTCGCATTATCTTGCAATGATTTTCTCGCCGATGGTATCTTCGTGATGTATGCTGCCAGTGACAGGCAGCTTAGAGTAGACATATATCTTACGGCACATCGACATACGTAAAAAGTGGTAATAATTATTGGGTTGTTCTCAACCTATTGCAAGGATTGAAGAGTAGAGAGACTGCATCGAACGTTGAACTCGTTTTTGGGTAAGGATATATTAAACTCTTCCGAACTCTGCTTGAAAATCTATTACGCATGCAATCACTGACCTACGGCAAATATCAAACAGTGGACTGAAGTTACATGCCTTCTGACATCTAGCTCATGGCATACAAAATCTTTTATAATTAAATCTGTAAGATATTGTCGTACTCTTTCTCTCTTCTCCATATCTCTGCCTCCTTCTATCTCTCTCTTTCTCTCTCTCTCTCTCTCTCTCTCTCTCTCTATATATATATATATATATATATATATATATATATATATATATATACTGTATATATGTATATATGAATAAATTATATGTATATATAGGCCTACATGTATATTACGTTCCCTTTCTTTCCTTCTTTCTTTCCTTCATTCTTTATTTTTTACTTTCTTCTCTCTCTCTCTCTCTCTCTCTCTCTCTCTCTTTCCTTCTCTCCGTCTCTCTAAGTTCTGAAGAATGGCCTATTAAATATTCATATACCCACTTTTCCCATGTATTTTCACTGTCAATTTTAGCGATCTTTAGAAGCTCACTATCCTCTTGCTGGTTGAATTATTTACAATGCTTCTGCTAATATGCATGTAACAGATCTGTCATAACCATTCTACCCATAATCTGAAAAAAATATTACAGCTGAAGTGGTTTTCTATTTTACTTCACAGTTAGGCCTATTGATTAGCCACCGTATAGAACAAATTGTTGAATAATGTAGAAATTGTGATTTTCAGAGACACGGGTACCGCACTTTTTTCTGCGATGTTACATTTGTATCTACTGAATATTATTGAGCGATTTTTGTGCTAGCACTAATATGATAGTACGAGGATAATTGAGAATATCAGCTCTGATCCCTCGCTCTGTATCGGCAGGCCGCTGCATAGCTGCATATGGGGGTCCAATTTGGATATTTTGGTTCAGTCAGTGTGCGCGTTCAATAAAAACTTTAATTTTATCGATCAGAAACGTTCTTTCATAACAATGACTAAAGTATTCACAATTAGAACCTTATGCATCTAAGTTAAATAAGTGATGAAATTTGACTTGAGATGATTTCCCGTAACCTGCCTCAGCTGAATCTTAGTCGCCTCTTTCGAAGTACAGTTTGAATCTTAAAAGCATTATATTATATTGTATTGAATCAATTAACTTAAATATCTCTCAGTTAAATCTACTAAATAGTTGGTGGAACTCTATATATAGGACTCTTTTTGGATATAATAAATGGGAATCAGTTAAGGAACTTATACATAATTTGGGGAGAATTGATTTAAAAAGTTCTGTGCAACAAAGAAAACTATTGTTCATAAGGAAATGTCTAAGTGATTACTGCAGCAATTCTAATCAATACGTGTTTAGCATTATGCTAAATTTTGCAAATAGACCTTACTGCTATTCTCTCTGTGTTAATAACTCCTGTGACATTGGTTGATCAGTTTTATCCATTAAGGAAGCTGTTCGTAGAAAATTTGCTAACAGTGTGGAACAATCACTCTTGAATGCTTCACTGATAGTTTAACATTGTTTCGCTCTCAGATACTTGTTTGCATTTGCATTGGTTGCTTGTTGTGTATGTTTTGCATATATTTGTAATTGCTTCCTCTATGCTTTGTCTGTGGATTTATTCACGAATAAATAAATAAATTATTATAATCCTTGTCTTCTAGAGAGTTGGTTGACCAATAGAGGACAAAGAGTGTGCATTGAGGGTGAGTTTTCTGAATGGCCTGATGTTAAAAGCGATGTGCCGCAGGGATCCCTGCTGGGTCCTCTATTATTTTTAATATATATATAAATGATACAGATGAAGAAATTCTATCTAAATTTAATAAATTTGCGGACGATTCAAAAATTGCAAAAAGTGTTAACAATGCTCATGACGTTAGAATATTACAAGATGATATAGTAAAAATACAAAATTGGTCTGATATCTGGCAGATGGAATTCAATATTGATAAATGTATGGTAATGCATTTGGTTAAAAATAGTTTAAATACTGATTACGTTCTGAACCACGCAATACTAAAGTCGACCAATAGTGAAAAAGATCTAGGTGCATTGGTAGATAAGTCATTAAAGTTTAAATTTTAATAAAGTAGCTAACAGTGCGAATTCTGTTCTATTAATTAAGGATTTAGTAAGGTTGATTACAACACTTGGTTTAATTTAACTAATAGCTGCAGAACTAGAGGTCATAAATACAAACTTGTTAAACCTAGAAGTAGATTAGATATACATAAAAACTTTTTTAGTCAGAGAGTTATTAATAGCTGGAATGAGCTTCCAGAGGAAGTTGTAGAAGCAAAATCCATAAATCAATTTAAAAATTTGTATGATAAATATAAGAAGTTGGTGTAATATTGCCCTATGTGTAAAATTACTTGTTAGATATTAGGCCCTAATTAGGTATTTTAGGTTGTATAGATGTGTCATTAGGCTAGGTCTAAAACAGTAAAGCTATTTTTTTCATTCAAATAGCTGTTTACCTTGCTTTTCTGTAAATGCTGTTTAGTGTCATATCTAGCCTAAATATGTATATTGTGTTAGTTAAGTACATGTATAGGACTTTATGCTTTCTGCTATTTAAGTGTGTACTTCTAGGTTTTAGTTTTTATTGTGTTTTAATGAGTCTTAAACAATCAATAATTTGCTTTCTGACTCGGAAACTGTTATGTTATGTTATGTTATAAATGTGTTTTTATTAAAACTAGAACTGCTGTAGATAATGAAATGAGAATTTTTTGCCATATGGTCTATAAGGTAGCGATTAATTTTCGTAGAGAAATTCTAAGAAACGCGCTTTAAGAGTTTGTTCCAATTGAATCAAAAAGTAATTATATTTCGATTAAAATTGAAAAATGTGAAATATTGAAAGAAATAAAAAAAAGTCTGCCGATCTTGTAGACGCTTCCCCATAGGTAAAAGCTCGTAGCTATCATTTAGGCCTATTGCTTGGACTACTATTGAAATGACCAACCCTAACTTGCGCGTGTCATAGTAGGCTGTTAGGCAGGACACGAGAAAGGCAACTAGAAACCACCTCTGAGAAATTATATTTTTCAAAGTTAAATACAGAATCAAGTTTTGAAGTTTTTGTAAAGCATGACTTTTAAAATTGAATCAACTTGTTTGTCAATGGAACGTTCCATAATTGAGCGTGCTAGCAAATGAGTAGTTTATGTAGTTTGTACCTGTCACTTAGTAGATCATTAGAAAGATAGAGAGAGAGAGAGATTGAGAGAAAGAGAGAGAGACTTTTACGACGTTCTCGACCGATGCACGGTGTAGACGGCAATCAACACGCCTACATGAGCGATGAGATCGCTAGCACTCGTGTCAGTCATGCTCAATGGCTTAGTTTTGTTAGAATCAATTCGCATCCGAAGCCCTCGAGTTCTGTCACTGCCAACAGGAGCAGATAAAACCTTGATTAGAGCGTCTCGACCCCTCAAGTGCTAAATGCTGAATGAACTGCTAAATGCGCTCGTCTAGACTTTTGAAGCAACTTTGATAATAAATTGAGAGATACAGTAGATATACATATAATAGTGAGATACAGTGTGCGTGTTGATTAGAAAACTGTGTCTTAGCTGAGGTATAGACTGATCTCCCCTACAACAATGCTGTCATAGTAGCTTTTTGTTGCTCAGTTCATTAATCGAGAGAGATCGTTGAATTACTCTGCGACCAAGATGGTGTCTTTATACTTCGCTCAATGATCCTGATAATTTTATAATTGTGACTGAAGAAACTTGGTATTCCTTTGTTATACAGCGCTAGAAACTATTGTAATTATTGTTTAATGTTTAGTGGAGTATATTATGCTAAGACATCTCTATACTTTACAACAGTTACGGTAAAACAAGCAGGATTCAATAAAATGCACACAGTAAAAGTCACGAAAATATCAAATAACTATCATATGTAACATAGCTTAAATATCGTATTCTGAGAGATTTTTCAGTGAGCGGAATCAACATGGAATGATCTCGCAAAAATATCTTAAAACTCGTTTTGAATGTATCAATTTTTTTTAAATGTGGAAGTTCATTCCACAATTTGGGAACTGTTCCAGGAAAAGACTTGTCACCTTAAGAAACTGTTCGACATTTAGGAACAGCGAGTTTTCCTGACTCAACAGATCGCAAGTTTTTCCTTACCATAAAAGTGCTTATAGTAGTCAAAAATATATGACGGGGATGAGTTAGTCAGGCATTTGAATGTGGAATGGCAGGATTTGAATTCGATGCATTCAGGAATTTTAAGCCAATAAAATTTCTGTAGCAAAGGTGAAGCAAAATCAGAACGCTTAGCACGAAGAACTAACCTTGCAACTGCATTTTGAATTTCTTCCAATCTATCAATTACAGATTTATTGCAACTTAAGAAGCGGCTATTGCAGTAATCGAGCCTCGAGGAAATAAATGCATGAACAAGAATTTCTGTGGAATAATCAGACAAACTTGTTTTAGTACTCCATAACTGACGAATTTGAAGAAACAGGAAGAAGAAAGTTGCTTAGAATGCATACACAACACCAAAGTTACGAACAGTGTTCACATCAGGTGCATCTGCTTCACCCAATGCAATCGAGGTTATATTAATTGTATTGAGTTGGCGCTGAAAGCTAAAGATAATTATTTCTGTATTAAGTATTACATGCTTTAAGCACCAGTTTGCTATTAAACATCCAAGACTGAAGATCAGTAAGTCTCCATTGTACTTTAATAATAGCAGAATCAACCTCATTTGAATAAATTGCAAGTAATTCTGCGTATCATCCGCATACATGTGACAATTTAAACCATTTCTCTCAATGATGCCAAGTATGCCGACAGTATATAGTACAAATAAAATAGGTCCAAGAACAGACCCCTGTGCTACACCACACACACGCCAAAGACGAAACATTAGAAACTACACCTCCAGAAGAAACGACCTGAGTACGATCAAGTAAATAAGGACGGACCCAATCAAAACACGTGTTATACACACCAAAGGATTTATTTAGTCTAGATAATAATATGCCATGGTCGACAGTATCGAAAGCAGCGCTGAGATCAAGAGTAGTATAAATATGAAGAAACTTGGGTCATTAACCCAAAATTCAGGGGTCCCCTGACCCCCAACGAAAACACTGCCTATGCATTACCGTATACTGACCCCCCTTCAATTACAGGAGAAATTGAAAAAATCACCATTTTTTACTGAACTGCATTTTTTCACTCATATTAATAGGTAAAAAATTATCATATTTTTAAGGATATCCTGCTATTTTTTTCCCACATTTATAGGTAAAAATTTATAATATTTTTCCATTTTTTAAAAATAACTCAACATTTAAAAACGGTCTAAAAATATAGGTGAAAAATTGTAATATTTCCATTTCAAAATGTAATAAAACATTTTGAAAAGTTCTTAGATTATAGAAGGATTTTAAAAGTTTATAAAATGTGGACCCACTCCCCCAAACCTCCTATATTCATAGGAGAAAACGAAAATGTTACATTATATTACTAAAGTGTAATTTTTCGCCTACAAATATAGGTGACAAATTGTAATATTTTCCATTTGTAAATGTAACGAATCATTTACAAATGCTCTTAGATTATAGACAGATTTTAAAAGTTTGTAATTTAACGAGTGCTTCATGCAATTTGGTTTAGAAATTTATTTATAAAATAGAGTAATATAGTAAATATCTCATTATCCGAAATATAATAAATAAATTAAATTAATTAAAATTGTATTGACGCAATGATTCTAAGTTAATAAATAAAGATCATTTTTATTTGGGGGCCCCCAAAGAAAAATCCATGGAACTCCACTGAACTTCCTCTGGGGGCCCCCCTATGGAAGTTTGTGCCACCACAGTATCGCCATTTGCTTTACCAGATAAGTTTTAAGAGTTTTATCAAAAGAATTATTATTTCAAATACCAACGTTAGTATTTCAAGTAGTTTTTCCATTTATTTAAATCAGAGATCTCCACGAACTTATAAAGGACTGATTAGAAACTTTTTAATGGTGTTCAAAAAACTTCAATACCTTTCCTTTTTGTAATAACTACAACTCAAATCATAGAACCACACTTACATAAGATAGCAGAAAAAGTATATTAATGACTAATTGAAAATATGAAATATATATTATATTTCACGTTAATTGAAAATATGAAATAAAGTAATATAATTTAAGATAATTTCAACACATTAGCACCATCTGTTGAATATTTTTATGTACTGGCAAATAATGACAAAGTGATTTATTTTATTGATTTTTTATTATTAAATTTTTTGGTTTATTTTCTTGGGATAACAAAATGAGAAGAGTTTGTTGGATTGAGAGCAAAGTTATACTGATATAAAGTGATGGGTGATGCTGAAAGTGGTCTATCTTTTCTATTTTTACTGTGTCAGTATTGACTGTGTTTCAAATAGGAAAGAGAAATCACTAGTAGATATCTGTCTGAGAATGATATAAATGCTTCTGTGACATCCGTACGGGTACCCGCACTGACGTCATACACATTATGAGTTTCACACCACGTAGGCTACACGTATTCATAGGATCATGTGCTTAATTGTATTTGTTTATAATTTGCGTGATCAAAACAAGTTTGTCCCTGAAAACTTTTATTTTATGCATCAAAACACAAATGACCCAGTTACAAAATTTTCAGTCGCAGTTGACCCAATAGAATACTTATCGGTATTCTAATGAGGTAAACAAACAAGTAAGGGGTCGTATCAAAATAAAATCAGAAGTGATAGTAGTATTGCACTTCATGTCTCAGGGGTTGTCTCAAAGTTTTCGAAAATAATGCAGTCAAGAAATAATTTTCAGAAAAACTTAATCAGTCCAAGGTATATTTTCCGTTTAAAATCAATTATATAATTATTACATATATCAAATGACTGATCACATTGATGGTGTTGTACTATCTAACAAACTAAAGGAGTTTTTAACTAGACAATTGGAAGAGTCTATGCATAATATTAAGAAAAAGAAAAAGAAAAGGACTATTATAAAGGCACTTTCCTACACAACCACAATAAGTTCTATAATAATTTCAGCAGTGCTTGCTACAACTGCTACTGCTGTTGTAATTCCACCAACTGCAATAATAGTCCTATCAACTGCAAGTGCTGTACTAACAGGAATTAGTAGCAGGTTTAACTTTCAAAATATGAATAATAAACTTAATATGGAAATAGAAAAGTATACTAAAATAAAATATAAATTGGACTACATTGTCTCCTGTAACGGCAATTTAACAGCTGATGTTTATAAACAAATACTATACGAATTCACTGCAAATTAGTTAATATATGTATATTAACTAATTATTAACTAAATTCATTAAAAGAATATTTTTTAACTTTTCTATAAAATAAACAAATTTCATATCTAGAAGTAATAAATTTTTCTGTATTAGTAATTCCAATTCTTTATTTTCTCTCAAAGGATCAACAAGTTTCGATAATTCATTAATCAGTCTTCTATAGTTTCTTCCTATGGATTTCTCCTCAGGAGTAGATACAAGCTTCATTTCAACTAGCTTAGATTTAACTTCTATAAAAACATTTTCTGGCAGTATTTCTATTATACGGATAAGATAAGCTTTCAAATCGATTATAAGTGAGAAATTCTCAAGGTCATTATAATTCTTTTCTACTTCTCGTTTATGAAATATTGCATTATATTTTGAAATCAGATTACTTACAAGGTTAACATGTGATTCAAGATGTTTATTATATACTTTAAAATTATCATAATTTTTTATTACTTGGTTTATAGAAGTCGCAATTTTGATTAAATCAGTAATATGTACATTATCCTTACTATTCATTAATAGAACATACATTTTATTGGTAGCATCTAATGAATGAATTGGAAATTTGAGATTTGATACAGTATTGAAATTCATATCAAGAGTTGCAGTAACTATATCTCCTTCTTTATTGAGTTTAGTTTCTATTTGTTTAGTCATTTCATCAGTTCGACCTTGTAAACGCATTATTCTTCCGCCAATTTCATTATTAACGTAATAACCTAAAGAATCTACTGTCTTCACTAATTTTGTAATATCACTTTTTACAATATTATTCTTTTCATCGCAATATAATTTTGTTATAACCTCATTAGCATTTTCAGGTATTTTTACATTGATAATAGTGTTACCATCCATATCTAATGTACCCTGCATTTTTCCACCGGTTATATTAAATTTAGTATCAATATATCTATAGAGTTTAAAAAATTTAGAACTAACATATTCTTTAATGTATTCATAAGTAGTATTTCTTGTTGACCCCGCTTTTGTTACTGAATCACTCATTTATTATTTTAAAAAAATTAATTTTAAATAATTATATAAAATGACAGAATATACAAATTTTGGAGTTTCACTATCTCGAAATCAAATCGAAAAGATAAAGAGAGCACGTAAAAATAATAGAGAAGTTACAATACGTATATCTAAAAAGAATCTATCAGGTAATATGACTATTCCACTAACACAAACTCAAATTAATAAAATAAAAAATGCTAAATCTGGTGTTCAATTACGTCTTAGTAATTCGCAATTAAAACACTTGGAAAAGAATGGTGGATTTTTACCTCTCTTAGCAGCGGCAATCCCTGCTATAGTTGGCGCAATAGGAGGTTTAACTGGAGGAATCGCGAGTGCAGTTAATAGCAGCAAACAAACATCAGAAATGGCTAGGCATAATAAGGCTATTGAAGATATAACAAAACAACAAATAGGTTCTGGTATAATAAGTGACGCAATAGCACCAATTCCAGTTCTTGGTAAAACGCTTTCAAATGCACTGAAGAAAATTGGACTCGGTGATTGTGATTGTAAACATTTAAAAGGTGCTATGTGGGGCAATGGGTTGTATTTGGAAAGGGTCAACGGAAACGGAATTTTTTTAGAACGAGAGGGGGAATAAACTTCCCCCAGTTTCTAAATTCATTCAAAATTATTAAACCACTAAGTAATTTTGATATATTAGAAAAATGTAAAGAGTTAAATATTAAAAATTTCAAAGGTATATTCATGCGAGATGAACTTAAAGGATCAATTAGTAACAATGAAAGTCTAATTCTTAATATTGATGATAGCAAAGGAGATGGCACACACTGGACATGTCTTAACAGCAAGAATGGTAAATGTTTATATTTTGACAGTTATGGATTTCCACCACCTGTAGAAGTGCTGAATTATTGTAAAGGTAAAGAGCGTTATTATAGTACTTTCAAAATTCAAGCGTCAGATGAAATTATCTGCGGACATTACTGTATTTATGTTCTTTACAAACTGAATAATGGATTCTTATTCAATGATGTGGAAAATGAATTATACGAAAGAAATAATTAAAAAATAATAAAACTATTGATTAAAACATGGTTGACTTGAATACTGATTACTCGAAAATTTATCATAAAATTTACGGTAGCAACTATAAAAGCAGTCATCACGACATATTTCCTAAAAGTATATTTATGATACTAGCTGGCAGCACTGGTTGTGGTAAGACTAACTTAGTAATGAACTTAATTATGAAAAAATTAGTGTATTATGATGATATAATGGTGTATACAATGACACCGGATCAAGATGCATACAAATTCCTTCGAGATGTTAACACTGAATTAAAAAATATGACTAAAAGAAATAAAGACATTGTTACTTTTCACAATCCAGACGATGGAATTGTTCATCCATCTGAACTCGATCCAAATAAAACACATGTTGTAATTTTTGATGACGTCATGAATGAAGATCAGAAAGTCATGACAGATTACTTCTGTCAAGGAAGACACAATAATGTTAACGTGTTTTATTTATGTCAGAGCCTACATCATCTGAAAAAGCATGGTATACGTCAAAATGCTAATATTTTTATTTTGTTTCGTCAAGATAAGAAGACTCAGAAATATTTTTACGATACACATGTAAATGGTGATATGACTTTAGAAGAGTTCGAAAATATATGTAAGGAGGCTTGGAGTAAAAAGCATGGATATATTGTAATAAATTTATGGGAAGACGCGGATTGTGGTCGGTATATCTTAAATTACAATAATATGTATATACCTGAACAATATCTAATAATACATAAAAATACATAATAATACATAAAAATACATAATAATACATAAAAACACATAATAATACATAAAAATACATAATTTAAAAATATATGCACTTATTAAAATGATGAAAGAGTTTGATTTAAATAAATACAAGGCGCTTACAAATGAACTAAAGCAGCGGGATATAGATGAAAAGCTAGGTAATCAACAGACATATGAGAGTCAAGCTAAATTATTTAAACCAATACTTGATACTACAAGAGAAACTAGTAAAAGTATAGAACAAAAAATTGATGCTGATAAACAAAACTTGAGCAATATTTTAGTTCCTTTTACTAATCAATTAATGAGAGCAAATGATCAAAGGGAAGCATTGCAAGATCTCCCATTTCATACCTCAGATATTCCTGAAGTTGAATATCGTGAATCTACACCAAAGAAAGGTACTTTAACTGTTAATTTAGACAAAAATCTCAATGAAACTGATCGTGAGAATTTAGAAGATCTTAGTTTACCTCTTCCAAGTGAAGTATACAAAAATAATGAAATAGATCGAATACTGAATGAGATAGAAAAAAATAATAGAAGTATAGGACAGAAATTACGTATAGATAGAAAACCATCTGACCCTCAAAAAGCAATGTTCGAATCACAAAAAGGAACTTTGAAAAAGTATAAAGTTATATTACAAAAGGTAAAAGGAGGAAGTGAATTCATTGGCGAGGGATTAAAAAAGAAAAAGAAAAAAATAGTCAAACAAAAACGTGGTAGAGGTAGACCTAAAGGAGATCAACCTATAATTTATGAAAATGCAGATCAATTAGTGAATCTATTAAATGAAAATATAGCAGCAATTCATGCCGGAAACAATGGAGTACGCAATACAGCAATAAGTATTTTGGATGAATTATTAAGAATAAAAACCATCAGTAAAAAAGATTATGACGAAATTTATAAAAATAATTTTGAAGTAATTTAAAAATGTATTATATTATAAAATGGCGAAATTGACACTATCAAGTAATGAAACTGATTTCACAACGTGGCTTAATCCTCCAATAAGATTGGATGATAAAAAATATGAATTAGCATTTTTATCTCTTCATACATATAATTCATTGCCAAACATAACTGAAGCTAATAATACATTTAAATACTCCAGCGATAAGGGAAAAACTTGGAAAACTATCACATTTTTGAAAGGTGCTTATGAATTTTATGAGATAAACGCTATGATACAAAAAGAAATGCAAGTTAACGGTGACTACGATAAAATAAACGATAAATATTACATAAACATAGACTATTATAAACCAACATTCAAAACTATTCTAGATATTTCAAATGAAGATTACATGGTTGATATAGGAATTGAAAATTCAATAGGATCTACACTAGGATTTCCGAGTGATAATCACTGTCTGTCGCATGGTATTCATCAATCTCCAAATATAATAGACATTGAAAAAGTTAATTCCATACTGATACATTGTGATATTGTTATTGGTAGTTACCTTAATAGCAAAGGATCAAATGTTATTTATAGCTTTAGTCCGAGAGTATCTCCTGGTTTCAAAATAATTGAGAAACCGAGTCCGGAATTAATCTTTTTACCAGTTGTTGGAAGACCAGATATTCAAAGTATTAGACTATGGCTGACAGATCAAAATAACAAACCATTGGATTTAATGGGTGAGAAAATTACCATAGATATATTAATTAGAGAAAAACGTAATTAAAATTTATTGTTATTTATAAAATGATAGTCAAACAAAAAAGTAAAATCTACTCTTCAAAAAGACCTATGATATATGGTCAGGGATTTGTTGATACACTAAAGGGAATTGGTTCATATGTATACGACAATAAAGATTTAATTGCAAAACCAATGCTAGGAGCAGTGGGTGATATTGGAGCGTTTGCACTAACAGAAGGAGGTAAAGCATTAATTAGAAAAATAGCTGCTGAAAAGCATAAGGGACAATTAGATACAAATTCAAGACAAATACTAGAAAGTCTGAAAACTGGTAGTGGATTAAAAAGATTTTAATTTTTTGAATACAGAACATTGAAATCGAATGTATGAAAAATATTTTTAAATATTAATTTAAAAATATTATATATTTATAAAATGGAGACTGAAGTTCAAAATGACCTATTTGCTCATCAATCATCAATATTGGTTGATAACAGTATTGAAAGAAAAGCATTGATATCTTTTATTCCACAGAGTAGGGGAGATTTTAATAATAGCAATAGAACAATAGAAATTGATATACCAGCAAGTGATGATTACTATGTCCCATCTAAAAGTATTATTAACATAAGAGGAAGATTAGTTAGAGGTGATAATGAAAATGCATATGCTGCTGATGCTCAAATAGCTCTGATTAATAATGCTATTATGTATCTATTCAAAAGCATAGAATATTCCTTAGGAGGAGTAACAATGGAAACATTAAATTATCCAGGTCATACTACTTCGATGTTAGGATATCTATCTTATCCAGATGATTTTAATGTTAGTGCAGGACTAAATCAGTGCTGGAGAAAAGACACAAATTTAAATGCAATATCTGCTAAATACACAGCTTCGCCAGCTGTTGCAGCAGGTGTAGCAATAGTGGCTAATCATTTTACACCACAAATAAATCCTAACTACAATAAAGGATTTGCAATTCGAAGAACACTACTAATGGATAATGATACACCTGGAGAATTTTCATTCAACATTCCATTTTCACACATTTTTGGATTTGCAGAGTATAATAAAGTTCTTTATAACCTGCGACATACATTAAAATTTACTAGAGGATCAGATGCTATGTCTATTCATAGACCAAATAACGTTCCTAATGGTAAAATTCTATTGACAGATATTAGATGGTTAATACCTAAAATAACACCGTCGATCGAAATGCGAACTGCATTGCTTGAGAATGTAAAAAATAAGAGAGAAATTCCAATAAATTTTAGTAGTAGAAATGATGAACATACTGTAGTAATACCAAATGTTCGAAGTTATGAATGGATGATAAATAGATCTGCTGGAATTGAAAAACCAAGATGGATAGTAGTTGGTTTTCAAACAAATAAAACAAGTACTCAAGAACAAAATCCAGCAGTTTTTGACCATATTAATTTGACCAATGCTTTTGTACAACTAAATAGTGAAAAATATCCAGCAGAAGATCCAACTTTAGACTTTACTACAAATACCTACGTAGATTTTTGTGATATGGCTGACGAATTTAAAAGAGAGTACTATGAATTTAATCATCTAATAGGAGGAACACAAATAGATATGATAAACTACAAGAAGCTTTTTCCTCTAATAGTTTTCGATGTAAGACATCAGAGTGAAAGAGTCAAATCTAATGTTATGACTATAAAACTTAATTTCAAATTTAGTGCTAATGTTCCTGCAGATACTAGTATGTATATTGTAACAATATCCGATAGAGTGATGAAATTAACATCTGACGGACAAACGCCTAAGATTGTCTACTAAAATAATTATATAACAAAAATAATGTTATATAATTTTAAATCACTTATGTAAAAATGTATTGTTTGAAATGTAAAAAACATACAGAGTCTATAAATATTCAAGAGCTGATCACATCTAATAATAGAAAAAGAGCGACTGCTCAGTGTAAAATATGTAATACGAAAAAGTCACAATTCATTGCTAATAAAAGCGGACAGGGTGTATTTAATAATATATTATCCACCGTTGGTAATACTGTTGGAGAATTACATTTACCATCAAATAAAGGTGAATATGTAAATAATGGATCATTTAATAATCAAAATAATTACTCGTATTGTGGTCCGGGCACCAAATATGAACAGAGAAATCTCGAAGGTTATCAGGGAATAAATGAATTAGATAGAATGTGTAAATTGCATGATCAGTTTTATACTGCGAATACCGATACAGCTAATAGAAATATTAGTGATGAAGCTTTAGCCCATCGAGCATATGAAATTGCAAATGATTCGAGATTTGATGGAATACAAAGGAATATGGCTAAATTAGTATATTATATCATGAAAAGTAAAGCAAAGTTTGGTCTTGGTGTTAAGAAGGAGAAAATGTCAAAAAACCTAATGAGGGGTCCAATGAAGAAACAGTAGTTGGACCCTTTGAAGAATTAGCAAAAGAATTACACAAACCGAATCGAAGAAAATTTACAAGAAGACAGGTAAATGTATTTGAAGTTGATGAAGTTTGGGGAGCTGATTTAGTTGAAATGCAAGAATGGAGTAAACAAAATAATGGATACAGATATATACTAAATGTTATTGATGTCTTTTCAAAATTTGTTTGGAGTGTTCCATTAAGAGATAAAAAAGGTGAAAGTGTGACTAACGCTTTCAAATTAATAGTAAAAGAATCAAATTCAATACCGAAACATTTATGGGTTGATCAAGGCAAAGAATTTTACAATGGGAACATGAATGAATGGTTGAAAGAGAATAATATTAATAGATATTCAACTTTCGGAGATCATAAATCAGCAGTTGTGGAAAGATTCAATAGAACTCTCAAGGAAAAAATGTGGACTAGATTTACAGCAGAAAATACTAGAAATTGGATTAATATGCTGGATAAATTAATAAAAGGATATAATAGTACATTTCATACAACAATTGGAATGAGCCCAATAAAAGCAAGAGAGAAAACTAATTATGAATTAGCACTAGAGAATACATTGAATAAAACCAATTATAATACTAAAGAGAAAGCAAAATGTAAAATTAACGATAAAGTTAGAATTAGCAGAATAAAAGGTTTGTTTGAAAAAGGATATTTACCAAATTGGTCTGAAGAAGTATTCACAATTGACAAAGTAAAAAATACTGTTCCAATTACATATATTTTACGTGATAGTCTTGGTGAAATCCTAGAAGGAGGTTTTTATGAGAATGAATTACAGAAAACTAATCAAGAATTATACAGAATTGAAAAGGTTTTACAAAAGAAAAAGATAAATGGTATCGATCATGCTCTAGTTAAATGGAGTGGTTATAATAAGAAATATAATCAGTGGATTCCTGTGGAAAATTTAGAAAATATAAAGTAATAAAAAATTACTTAAAGAGAAAATTTTTGTATAATAAAATGACAAACAATAACACACCCACTCCAGTTACCAAATTTCAAGATCTTGAAGTTGATGAAACATATATTGTTAAGCATATTAAACCAATAAAAGGTAAATTTGGTGACTCTTATATATTAAAAGTAATACAACATGGTGAAGATAATATTGTTGAAGTCTTTTCTACGAAATCTATTAATGATTATATAAAAGCCAAGAAGATTGAAAAAAATCCTAAACAATTTGATTTTGTAGTAAGAAGAATCACTAAAGGAAAACTTGTTGGAAAATTATATGCAGAAATTGATGGTTTCAATAATGGAGAGAATGCAGGTTTTATAGAATTAAAGTGATAATATAGTTGCTGATACAATTTTATATCATACATAGTGATATAAAATTATTTTAAAAAATATCTTAAATAAAATATTTTGTGTATAATAAAATGGTAAATAAAGATAAAACCTTTTGTAAGAGACTCGTTGAATTGATACTTTTGTATGATCCTGACTATAAATCTCCAAAAAAGATAGCAGAAGACATCTTACGCAATCTAAAGGATACGATCGAAAATTCAAATTGTCCAACATGTGATGAAAGTGATGAAGATAATGAAGATCAAGTTGTTATCAAATCTAGTAATAAGAAGCATCCTCCCAAAATGTGGACATGTCATGAATGTAATATAACTTGTACTTTGAAAAATAAACTAAACCATGAAAGAACCAATAAACATAAAAATAATATAAGCAAAAACACTAGTGAAGAACGTGAATAATTATATATCATATAGAATGATATATAATTTAATGAGTGGATAAAAAAGTTGCTTAAAGAAAGAAATTTTATTAGTAGAATGAAAAAGTCACTTAAAGAAATAAATTTTGTTAATAAAATGAATAATACTAATAAGAAAATGAACCGAGGACGACCAATTGGTACAACAAAAGATCCAAGTAGAAGACGTATTCGAAACCCTTATGGAAGACTTATTGATTTTGAAGGACCACAATATAATAGATTGATTAATTCTGGTTATATTTTAAATTCTGAAGGTGCTGTACTTGTTTTAGATGATAATTTTAATAACAACATAAATATTCAAAGATCAAGAAGGAAATCTACTGCTAAAAAAGTTATATTGAATGAAGAGAAAGTTAAAAATCCTGACACAAAACGATTTATTAATAGAACCGGTACAGTGTTTAATAAACTCATCCAAAAATATCATTATGATAGAAATAGAAATAAATTTATTACTAAAATTGTTGATCCAAAGTCAGAAACAAATATCAAAATACATTCTCCCAAATTTATTAAAAGAATTAATCGTGGTTATATTTATGAAAGAGAAAGTAATATATTAATAAATCCCAGCGTAAGAACTGAACATGCCTTGCAAAATAATGTAACGATTTATGATTTAACTATTGTCAATGAAGCCGATCCAGAAGTACAAATGAGTAAGTTACAGAAAAGAATAACTGAATTGTGCAAAACTATAGTTCAAAGAGGTTCTATACAAGTAAATTTGGGGCTGACAATTGTATTTTCAAAACTTGGCCCTGAAAATAATATTATTACAAATGAATTCTATATTAACAGTAGAGCTGTTACTATAAATAACAGAAGTGAAATTAAAAGGAAATTGAGACGTGCTAATGGAAAATTAATGCGAAAAATAGATAGATTTACTAATGAAGGATCTGGTTGGACTGTTGATGAAATTCAGAGACACCGTCTACATATTACTCGCATCAATCCATTAGCTGCGAGAAGTTATATTCCACTACCAGATTGGATTCAAAATAAAAAAGCTACGATAAATATTAAAAATACGGACGATAAATGTTTTATATACTGCTTAGCAAGAGTTCTAGATCCAAATCCTGAAAAAAAGCATTTAGAACGTGTCAGCAAACATTTGGAAAAAGTATGTATTGATTTAGGTTTATCTGATATTAAAACACCTGTTTCCATGAAAGATATTCCTAAAATTGAAGAAAAATATAATATTTCTATTAATGTTTACGGTCATACAAGTAATAATTTTACAGTTATTCGATCAACAGATAAAAAATATGACAATCACATTGATCTTCTATATACCGAACAAAATGATAAAAAACATTATGTATGGATAAAGAATTTTGATAAACTTCTACTACGGCGCAATAAAAATAATAACAAAAAGTATCACTGTAAACACTGTCTTCAATATTTTGCTAGTCAGAAAAGCTGTGATAAACATAGTAAAAGATGTTTTTCAATAAATGGTTCTCAAGCTATTAAAATGCCTAATGATGGAAGTATCATAAAATTTGTTCATTTGAAAAATACAGTTCCATGTCCTTTTGTAATATATGCTGATATGGAAGCTGTACTTGAAAAATTGAAACGTCCCAAACAAAAACTCAATAATAAATCATATACAATACGAACACAAAAACATGAATGCTGCTCATTTGGTTATAAAGTTGTTTGTCATGAGAATGGTAAATATAGTAAACCATATAAATATTTTCGTGGTGAAGATGCAGCGACGAAGTTTTTTGAATCTTTATTCGAAGAAGAGAAAGAAATAATTAAGCATATGAAAGAATTTAAAAGGTCAGATATAATTTGGGAATCACATGATCAATTGCAAGAATATAAAAGAGCAACAACATGTTACATATGTAAAACTACATTTACACAAGATAATAAAAAAGTTAGAGATCATAATCATATAACTGGATTATTCAGAGGTGCTGCATGTAATAAGTGTAATTTGAAACTTTCATTGTCGCAAAGAATTCCTGTTATAATTCATAATTTGAAGGGTTATGATTCACATCATTTAATGAAAGCCATTGGAAAATTCAACAAAAAACTTACTGTAATTCCAAATAATATGGAAAAATATGTTTCATTCACTATTGGTACAGAAAGAAAAGAATATGATAAAAAATGTAAGAAATTAGTTACAAAAATTAGAAATAATTTAACTTTTATTGATAGTTATCAGTTCATGTCATCAAGTTTAAGTCAATTGGTTGATGATTTGAAAAAGAGTGGAATTGATAAATTCAAATATACTCAAAATGATTTTGGTAAGTTAACAGATGTAATTACAAGAAAGGGTGTTTATCCTTATAGTTATGTTTCAAGTTTCAAGAAATTTGAAAAAGATATAAGTAAACTCAAGCAAAAACATTTCAAAAATGATTTAACTGGAGAAGAAATTAGTAAAGCTGATTACAAGTTCTTTCACCAAGTATGTGAAACATTTAATATTAAAACTCTTGGGGATTATCACGATTTGTATTTAAAAACTGATGTGTTGTTACTGGCAGATGTTTTTGAAAATTTTCGAAAAACTTGTTTAGAATATTATGAATTAGATCCAGCTCATTATTTAACAGCACCTGGATTGTCATGGGATGCATGTTTAAAAATGACGGGAATTAAATTGGAGTTGATTTCAGATATTAATATGCATTTAATGATTGAAAAAGGATTACGAGGTGGTGTTTCTATTGTAACAAATCGCAAAGGAACTGCAAACAATAAATATTTGAGTAATTTTGATCAAAGTAAGAAAAGTACATATTTAGCATATTTAGATTTAAATAACCTGTATGGTTGGGCAATGTCTCAAAGTATGCCATATGGTGGATTCAAATGGACAGAACCTAAAGAATATATACTACCTAGTTATGATGACTTATGTAATAATAATCTAGAAAAGGGACACATTTTAGAAGTTGATTTGGAATATCCAAAGGAACTTTACGATTTACATAATGAATTACCATATTGTCCAGAACATGTATTGATTTCAAAAACTATGCTGTCTGATTATTCCAAAAAAGTAGCAAAGAAGCACAATATTAAAGTTGGAAAATACACAAAGCTTAGTCCTACACTCAATGACAAAACCAATTATGTAATTCATGAAAGAAATCTCAGACAAGCAATTGATGCAGGTTTAATATTGAAAAAGATTCACAAAGTATTACAGTTTGATCAGAAACCATGGATTAAGGACTACATTGATTTTAATACTGAAAAAAGAAAAGAAGCAAAGAATGAATTTGAAAAGAACTTCTTCAAACTGATGAATAATTCATTTTTTGGAAAAACTATGGAAGATAAAAGAAAACGTGTGAATGTGAAATTGGTAACATCCACTGAAATGTTAAATAAATATGCATCGAAACCAACATTTATAGCTAGTAAAATATTTGATGAAAACTTAGTTGCAATTCATAATGCACGAGATAAAATAGTGCTTGATAAACCAATTTATGTGGGTTTCTCAATTTTAGATATCTCAAAAACTTTGATATACGATTTTCATTATAATTATATCAAGAAAAAATATAAAGGAAATAACAGTATTCTACATTACATGGATACTGATTCACTAATATATACCATTACGACAAAAGATATATACAAAGATATGTATAAAAATAAAGAGTATTTTGATCTCAGTGACATTACAAATTCTAAATTAATCAAATATAAAGATAACACTAACAAAAAAGTTATTGGAAAAATGAAAATGGAACATATTAACACTCCAATGACTGAATTTATTGCATTGAAAAGTAAAATGTACAGTATCAAGTTTGATGATGGTACAGAAAGTAAAAGAGCTAAAGGAATTATTCATAGTGTAACTAAACTTGATATAAGACACGACATGTATAATGATACACTGGAAACAAATGGAAGTATGTATTCAAAAATGACAGTAATTAGAAGTGTAAAACATCAATTGTATACAATGACTATGAATAAAGTTTCTCTTTCAGCGTATGATGATAAACGATATTTACTGAATGATGGTAAACGATCATATGCTTATGGACACTACAAGATAAAGTAAGTAGAATTTTTGATACTACATAAGACAAAGAGTACACCCTGTTTTCATTAGCGCTATAACTGTCCTATAATCACAGGAGTTCAAATATGTATAGACATTTACTAGGGGTCCTATAATTGTAGGGGGGTTAAGGTTCCCCGTATATTATGGTTCCGAGTTTAAACCTTCTATAATTACAGGAGTTTAGGTATATATACATATTCACTGGAGGTTCCATATTTGTAGGGGGGTCAATATACGACAATTCAGAACCTATGTTTTCATATAACTACAGTAACTGTACTGTAGTTATAGGGGTTCAAGCATGTATAGACATTTACTAGGGGTCCTATAATTGTAGGGGGGTCAGTATACGGTAATGCATAGGCAGTGTTTTCGTTGGGGGGTCAGGGGACCCCTGAATTTTGGGTTAATGACCCAAGTTTCTTCATATTTATACTACTATCAAGCATCATAAGAAGAGTGAACTAACTCCTATCAACAGCCATTGATATGTCAGAAGTCACTTTAAGAAGTGCGGACTCGGTAGTAAAGAAAGCTCCATATGCAAATTTACAGTCTGGTAGCAATTGATTAGCATTTAGGCTGAACACGCTGTAAGAGTTACTTCTCTTACAGCGTTTTATGTCAAGATATGTTATATGGCACTTATCCAGTTCTAATTGAGGCATTACAGCTAGTAGCAAGAACTGAAGAGAAGCATATGGGCAGTTTCTTGATTGTCCAAATTGTACAGGATCAAGTGAACGAGATTTGTTAGGACATGGAGATATCAAACCTAGGATTCTAGCTATTGCAACAGATTCCAAGGATGATAGTTTAGAAATACTACGAGAAGGAAACATAACAGAGAATTTGTCAGAAAAACTGGAACGCAAGATTGCAAGTTTAAGAAGTAATCAGAAATGACTTGAGCATTCAAAGTTAATAAGCCAGATGATGATTCATTACTTTGAATGATGGAGGGTGTAGCCTTCCATAATTTTGACGAGTCATGGACATTTTCATTCTGTAGGATTGTGAAAGTCTCACTAACAAAGCCTGCACAACAAGAGTAGCACACGTAGACCTGTCTCAGGGTTAGCATGCAGTGCGAGAGAGGCGAGACACTGTTGTATCGAGTCGTTGAAAAGAAACGCAGGCAATTGATGCATGCTTTTGAATGTCCATACAGATCAATTTGCATATAGTAATACATAATGTCAAGAGTAATATGAACCGATGGCCTCTTGCTTTTCACTCAAGTGTACTATTCATATGTCTACAACCTCGCTGTAAACTCATTTATTGCACAGCTTGGGCAGACTGCTGATATTTCTATTTCTTTGGCAGATCAGTTTTTGTCATTAACAGTTAAAGTGACATCTTGAGTTGCTGAATGTTTTTTTCTGTGTTTAAAGAAAACGTAAACACATTGAAAGAAGAAAAAAGAACGCTAACATAATTTGTTTTGAGGTTTTACGATTTACGGCACGAATGTTTTTATAATCACACTTCAAGGGTGAGACGCGATGAAAAGAAGGGATTGCTTTTCCAATGAATTGCACGTGATCGTCGAGTCGTCAGTCTGATGTATACAATCTCTCTGAGGATCATATGTTCTTGTTCCATTGGATAATCACTTTTTGCTTTCTCTCTTCGACACAATAGAATATAATACAATATAATACAATACAATGTAATGCAATACAATAAAATAAAATACAATGCAATACAATATAATACAATACAATATAATACAATACAATATAGTACAATACAATATAATACAGTACAATAAAATAGAATGCAATACAATGCATTATACTATAGTACAAAACAGTACATTACAATGCAATGCAGTGCAAGCAATGCAATACAGTACGGTACGGTACTATACGGTATAGTGAAGTACGATATGATAAGATACGACACTATACACACGATACTCTAGCACCAATACTGCTTGTATTTCTGCATCTCTGTGCAATTAAAATGTAATATAATTGATATCTTTTTGCGTCTCCTGTCATTTCCCATGCATATCATGTTCGTTTCGAATGCCTGAACTATGCACGTATTTGTTGCATCTAAATACATTCTCTTGCAAAATCTAATAATTGTTGTCCGAGCTCATTTCTCACTCCGTGACCAAAGTTACCAATATATTTTAGTTTTTTCACCACCGCTCTCCAGTCTCCCACAAGTATCACTCGATCCATAGCTTCTCTTTCTCCGTTAACTCTTCTCTTCTGGCTGGAGCCAGTGGCGAAGTCGGTAAGATACTCGACCGCGGATCAGTTGATGCGGGTTCAAATCCTGGGCTCGCCCGTCACTGACATCGCTTTCGAGTGAGGAAACTGACGTTAACCTTAGCTTTACCAGCTTTATATGATCGTACATTCAATATGATCGTCTTGCCAGTCAGATGTCGACATGCACACTTGCGCTACCGTCAAGTTTTGTCGCAGCAACATGTCTTCAATCGGCTTCTTCCCCCGCTTAAGGAATATTTAACGTCAAACTCAGAGGGAGAGCTCATCCATTTTCAGTACTATCTAAAGGCTCTCCGTTGATGGATTGGAGTGTTATATAGGGATTCTTATTATGTTTTTATCTTGGACTTTGTGTTATTATTGAACTATCTATTTATATTTATTTCTCTGTATGTTTGTACGTTTTCTGCGGCATGTCAGATTTCATATATTAAACGAATATAATCTTTCATTGTAATATACCACCTTTGAAACTTTATCTTTCAATATTCAATCTAAAACTATATCGCTATACTTATTAACATATATGTAATACTAGATGTACTGTATATTCTACAATAGTATATTACATTTATACCGTTCTATACTACCAAGACAATACAATTCGATACAGTGAATATTTAACGTCCTGTTCCTCAGCAGAGATAATTTTTATGTCTCAAATGAAACATTGAGCGACAAGTACTGTGCACCACTGGAGAGCACTTGCACAGATGCCAGCAGGAAGAGAGATTCATGACAGTAAAGATTCTGCAGGAATCGTCTAAAGAGGAACGTTAACACAGAGGATATGTGAACAAAGCCTGTATGATAACGTCTTTCATATTGTAAGCCACCGGAGAGGGTTGTAAGGATATGCTTACTTCATATACAATGTGATATAATGCAGGCAATATGAACACAAAGGCATAAAAGCATAGCTGCTCAAACTCACATCCGAACTGATAGCCTATTTGAAAACATTGAAATTCACTACTCGAACATAATATTATAGGAAGACAAATCTTATATAGTCACATTTGCGGATTTAGACAACCTGTCATTTCAGTTAGCAGATCTGCTGCTGGTCGATCAGTATCAAACTGAAGAAAGCGTTGACACTCTCTGTATCGCGTGCTCGTGCTGTGCTGATCAAAAGAGTTAACTGGAGCATTTCTCGCTAGTTGGTTGGTTTCTGATTTCTGGGCTGGTTGGTTGTTGTTCTGATTAGTGGTTGAACAGAGACAACGACGTCAACATGAGAGGTTGTCCTAGGCGCAGTGAAAGCAGCTTGCAATTAAAAGAATAATCTCTGTCAAGTATCAACAGAGAAACAATCTCATCACTGAGTCCAAGGGTGAGACTTTTGAACATTATAAAAGATCTAATAAAGCTAATGTTAACGTCAATTTCCTCACTCGAAAGTGATGTCAGTGACGGGCGAGTCCGGAATTTGAACTCCGCACATACTGATCCGCGGTCGAGTATCTTACCGACATCGGCCGTGGCTCCAGCCACCGGTCCATAGTTATAGTTAAGTGGTCTATATCCTCCCTCTTGTTCGGCTTAAAATTCGGCAGCTAATAAATGTACTTCTCGTGTCTCTAACAGAAACTTTCGATATTGAAATTTATTGGTATTTATTGGTATAAAGCGAGAGAGAGTGAGAGTGAGAGAAAGAGAGTTACGGAAATACTGTACTTTGGGGTACAGTTTCTGTCCCTCCCATTTCTAATTTCTTCCACATTATAAATTGCTCCGGTGTTGTGCCCAGGCCATTGTAGAATAGACCAACCATTGTATTGCACGTGTCTTGCTAGTCACCCATTGGTGACTAAGCATGAACTAGGGATGGCAACGGAAAAACCATCTCAGCATCCATGTATTTCTTCCTGCTATAGGCCACATCTTTAGCCACTGAGCTACCATATATACTGGACTTTTGAACGAGTTATTTGACTCTCTTTTAGTCATTTGTAATGAGATCTATCTCATGTTCTTGCAACACTTTAGAGCCGCCTTTATTATTATATAGCCATTACTGACTGGCTAGTCAGTAATTTTTTAAAATTTTCATCTCGTGTCTAGCATCTAGGACCAAATTGGACTTGGCTTTCATATTTCTTTAATTCTCCTATTTAATGAATTGTTTAAGCTTTTTGATCGCTGTATTCGTGGATCTGGCCGTGAGCGATGGGAACAGCCTAATTGCTTGTTAGTATTTTTTCCAGGGTGTCTCTTTGAGTATATGCACGCACTTTTAAGACACTAAGCTAGCTTTATAGATCTTTTTATTGTTTTGCACTCGAGTCATTCAAACTTTCTATGATAGCCTCATTGCATTAAGGTTTATTTGTATCAACAGCTGATAATATAATCTACAACACAACCATTTCGCGAGGAACAGACAAATGAGACAACAGAGAGACCCTCACTGAAACTGAATATACGTAAATCAGCTGAGTTCATGTGTCTGTTTGTTCATTCCTTAAAACCGAAAGTTCAGCAAGTCATTTTTATGAGATGTAGTTTTATATTGTAAAATAGATATTGTATTTCCAGCAAAAAACCTACACCAGTATGAAAATTGCCTCATGGCTGTAAAAAACTAAAGTTTAGCATTTCTGCATTGGAAGCAAAAGATGTAGTGGAGCTACTGCAATTGGATTCTGTTGTGAAACTTTCATTCCATACCAGTTGTTCGACAAATCTAAATTTCGTATCCTTCTCTAAAGGCAACTTCTATAACAGTATCAACGTAACTACTTAGACGGAAAAATTCTGAATTCATCACAAAATTTCGCTATAACTCCCAGTGAATGTAATCATCATGTCACTAGAAATGCTCTCAGAGTCCACTCTGCTGCACAACGATACGTCCTGGGACGAGCCTGACAGCGCTGCTCCGAGGTGGGGCATGCTGGGAATGGTGCTGATCATCGTGACGACGGCTCTGGGTAACGCCCTCGTGTGTCTGGCTGTCAGCTGTGAGCGGAGACTACAGAACATGAACAACTACTTCCTCATGTCTCTCGCCTTCGCTGACCTGCTCGTGGCTCTCCTAGTCATGCCTCCTGCGCTCATCTACGAGATCTATGGTAAGCTAGCTCCTCATCTCTATTTACTTCTCTGTCTGACTCTCTCTCTCTCTCTCTCTCTCTCTCTCTCTCTCTCTGTCTATCTCTGTCTGTCTGTCTGTCTCTCTCTCTTTCTCTCTGTCTATATCTGTCTGTATGTCTGTCTGTCTGTCTGTCTGTCTGTCTGTCTCTCTCTCTCTCTCTCTCTCTCTCTCTCTCTCTCTCTATACCTATCTCGCTCTTTCTTTGGAGAGTTCAATGAAACTACAGTTGTAGGGAAGTTGAGCAATTGTTTAAAGCGCTCCCTCACCTCACACCCACTACTCCGTCTCTTTCTACCTTTCTATACCTCTCTGAAACACATTATTTCTCTCTCTCTCTCTCTCTCTCTCTCTCTCTCTCTCTCTCTTTCTCTGTAGAGTTTGTTCGAAGCGTGAATGCATTCAAGATGCATATATACACTGTACAATCACAGTGAGTTTTACTCTCACTTTTCAATTTTTATTTTATTTATTTATTTAATTTCAACTTGCACCTCAATATCATAAGATTGGCACGTAACGCCAAGTCATGGATAGATCGTAGGCTCATGGCACTTGACGATGTTTAAATCGTTAAAATATAGGATGAAATTAAATCTTATTTCAGTTTGTGACAAAGATTTGATAATTTAACTATATGGTATAGAGTTTGTATTATAATAATCATTCGGTGACATATAGAGTGAATTTTATAGGAGTCATAACTGGCTACATCAAAATTTTAAGTTAATCATTCAGTAAGAAATATTTATTATTATATCTCAAGTGGTTTTTCATTGCTTTTGGCAGCTGTTCATTCTTCGCTTATTCCAAAAGTTCAATCTCTTAGACCACTTATAAGTTATCCTTTTCCAACTACAATTATAAATGTAAATCTCATTCTTTCACTCGCTTTGTATAACAGATTAGTCTAGGATGCTGCTAGTAATACATGTACAGGGTGCTGTACCTGGAATTCTACCGGAACTGTTAATTATTAAATAATATTATATCATTTTACCGTCATCTCTTAATTCTTTTGTAACAGTCTGCTTCCTTTTGAGTTCTAAGATAGATATCTGCATTACATTTATTTCAGTTTATTTGATAGATTGAAAAATTCTAAATATTTAGCATTTGTTTAAGCCTCAGTCAAATACAAATAGCAATCAGCTTGCAATTGATATAATTGAATCTATTTTGTTTATTCGCAATAGGGTCTACATTGATTAGATTAGCTATGCATCAAATTTTGATGGGAATGCTTAGATCGTTTAATATGTAAGTGTGTAGCATATTTAAAGAATTTGGGAATGAGATTTTTATAACAAAATAAAATTGACAAAAAATTAGTGGATCTAAGCTCCTTGACCACGGTATGAAGTTCAATGAACTACTAAGTAAGTAAGAATTTAAGCAGCTGCATGATCTATTTGGCTCTTCTTCAGCCGATGAACCAGTAAGCGCTTCAAGGTTGACGTCCCTGACAATGCCATGTGGCGAGGAACCGCTCGTTAAATTCTTTTTGATTGATTGATTGATTGACGGGTTCTTTCTTATGTTGTTGGCTTTTTCCCGTTTATCTTTCCTTCTAGCTTCAAATTTTCACAGAAATTTTATAGAATTTATACAGATAGAGGCATGGTGAAAGATTTCACTTTGATGTTTTTTAGTTTATTGCGTTGACCTTTCCTTCATGAATTTATGTACTCAAGTCTTGCAAAGTGTCATTGTTATTCTTAAATTATTCAAAGTCAGGAAAAGCTTCTGGTTTGGTTAGTTATGCTGAGAGATTTCATTGTGAGTCTACCCTGTGCTCAGCCTGTGTGAAGCTATAGCCTGAGATCCACAAGATCTACTCTTCAAGCGTCTAGCGCGGCCACTACAAACATTCTTGTTATCATTGGGGTGGACACGGTTGCTGGTGTCAGTGTTTTAAGAGAACTGCCTAGAGGACATGTAGTTCGCCGAGAGTGCTTGCCTAGATTACTTGCCTACAATACTGACCTAAATCACTTGCCTAGAGTACTTATATAGAGTACTTGCCAATAGTACTTGCCTAGAGGTTTTGCCTGAAGACTTGGCTATAGAGTACTTGCCTAGAATACGTCTACTTGCTTAGAGTTCTCGGTCGATGTTTAGACACTGCTCGGCAGTAGTAGACTGATGGCTGATTTCTGTGCTATGACGTAGCAATGACGTTGATATCATTCTCATGTACACGCGAGTATTTTGATTGGTTCACTGATTGAAATGATAATTTGTTTACTTTTTGGAGAGTATTTTGCAGCTCAATATGACTGTTTTCTAATCAATCTGCAATTTTATTGTGAAATGTTTGTTATCTTTATTTACTTCAACAATGTACATACAACAATGTTGTTAATTAGAGATTTCACAAGGTGTCCAAAAATGTTAATATATTATTTGTGAAAATATAACACTTGCTTTCCAGCAAATATCCATGCATGCTGCGTAAGTATCAGTGAGTAATTGATATTTATTTCGTCTATAACATCATACATGTAATTATACGTGTCAATTCTTGCGTGTAAAATATCCAGTGTATGCGTGAACGCAAAACAAAGGCCAACAATGGCACTTACATGTTCCCACTAAACTACACAAAATACAATAGAAATTTACAATGCATGATCATAACGGCACAAAGTATTAGATAGACGACTCAATTGATTTAATTAGTCTAAAAGATTAAAAATTCTACAAAGTTTCATTTAGAATTTCTGTTTCGTTGCGAAAAAGAACTTCAAAATGGTTGCTAGTAGTTCTCTTCCTAGCAGTTTGTGCTGCATGCACTTTATGCTACTTTTACTTTACACTTGTACATGTATGTCCACTTGATTAAAGTGATGCAGCCTGCTGTTACTCGGGCTTCTAAATTAATTACTCTTGTGAGACCTAGCTTCCTTCTCGTTCTAAGCCATCTAATCGTTCTTTCCAGCATGAGGAAACCGCAGATCTAGAATTCTCTTCCTTTCTCACTTCGGAAGTCTTCGTTTGAATAACATCGGCCTTTGCTTTCCTATGAGAAGTTCCATAAGCAGTTGAAGACCTATCTTTTCCATCTCTCCTTTCCATCCAGTGCCCATGAGTAGCGACCAGCACCTAAACCTCATTTTCTTTAATTCCCTTTACTTTAGAGTGATTTTCTGGATTTTGGAATTTGCACAGTTTTTGGGCCTTCTTTTTGTCGCCGGCTTGATTTTTGTCTCCATAGTGCTCGATGTTGTCATTGATGACTGTAGCACTCTAAATGTTGTTATGTTATGTTATGCGCAATTGCATTTGTTCTTTAAGAGTGTGTAATACGCTATTTCATTAACTACTTTATACTTATGTTTCCAATTATAACTAGTTAGAATTAAATGTTAATAGCTTTTCAACGGAGATATTGCTCCAGACATCTCTCCATATCTCAGTCTCTCTCATCATCTCTTCTGAGTTCTCGTGTAAAGATGACTAACGTATCTCGAGCTTTCTCTACATGAGTCATATCTCATGACTCGTACCTCATGACGCATATCTTATGACTCATATCTCATGACTCGTACCTCATGACGCATATCTTATGACTCATATCTCATGACTCATATCTTATATCTTATGACTCATATCTTATGACTCATATCTCATGACTCATATCTCATGACTCATATCTCATGACTCATTTCTCGTGACTCGTATCTTATGACTCATATTTTATGACTCATATCTTATGACTCATATCTTATGACTCATATCTTATGACTAATATCTTATATATGACTCATATCTTATGACTCATATCTCATGACTCATATCTTATGACTCATATCTTATGACTCATATCTCATGACTCATATCTTATGACTCATATCTTATGACTCATATCTCGTGATTCATATCTCATGAGTCACATCTCATGACTCATATCTCACAACCATTATCTCATAACTCATGTCGCAGTTATGCTGATATTTTATTGAGGTTGAAACCGCACGATAAAGTATCTATCAACTCGACTATTATCTGCTGATCCGCCTTGAGTCCGAACAATTAATCAACCGAAACTGTTTTGCTTATGAGAGACCACTACGATAACTGCAGCAGTCAAGCGCTTTCGACAAAATGTCTTCCATATTTCATTCAAATTTCATTCAAACTCTCTCTCTCTCTCTCTCTCTCTCTCTCTCAGATATCTACCTCTGACGTACCCTCTGTCCCCCCAATCCAGCATCCTAGCACCTCCTCAGTCTCTAATACCGCACCAACCCTTAGCCCCCACCCTCATTCACCCTTTCATACTCTGCCCCATCTCATGCTCACATCAACAGCCCCACCATCACCATCTGCCTCGCCCCATGCTTCTCCCCTGTCACACTCTCTGCATTCACCCCACCCTCTGCTTCACCCCTGGCACATTCTTTTTTGTATTAAAGTACTTGACGGAGCTGCGCTACAGAAGTTATTTTCATATCAACTTGCCATTAGTAAACAGTCTGATCTACTTGTAGGTTCAACCGTCTTGTAGCGGCTTGTAAATGCTTATCAACTCAGAACAACAAATGATAAGTTACGTCTTTAGCTGGCCTAGTTTTCTTATAATCTGAGAATGCTAACTATTTCATGAAGCCTGTAAACAAATGAAGTGTTAAATGCAGTCTGAATGAGACTAAAACTTTTTTGTACTACGTTTTGCAAACAAAACTTGCAAAAAACTTGTTAATTATCAAATTTAAGGGAGGGATTTATGATCATTTAGCGGAATTAGTTACGCTACGCCTCGTCCATTGAAGTTAAGCTATGTCAGTCCCAGTTAGTACAAGGATGGGTGATCACCTTGGAAGACCAAGTGTTGACAGCATTGAATGAAATAAATCTCCAGGGTATTTGAATTTTACTCTTAAATCCGCGATGGCTGACGACAGTGTGCTATCAAAGGCAACAGTTACTATCAGCCATGAAGAGAAATAAAGAAGACAACAAAAACGGCAACCAAGAAAGGAAACTTTGTAAAAACATGGGTAAATGCCATGGGTAAATGTAAAGCGTCAAAAGATCACTACAGTACAAAATAAATATACACGTAAGTTTAGACGCTTTCCTGTAGTAGGGCCTACTGATCAGAGACAGAGTCTTAGGTCTAAATCATATTAGCAACTAAATGCCGCATTCTTGGTGTGAGATCGTACACGTGAGTGAGTGAGTGAGTTGCTGGACTCAGTACAGTAGGTTGGTATGAATGTTAAAAATGGGCGTAATTTTAACGAAATTACCGAAATTGCAATATAATTTAATAAATGCGTAAATAATCTGCAATTAGTAATTTTCACATTTCTCATATGACCATAACTAACACTTGTTAGTTATTGTTCGAGACGTGTTTGTCCTCGCAATCCTCCTTAAAGATGGATTTCTCTCTGTTGAAAATGCCATCAATTAAGAACATTATATAATTATCAATAAGCGCACTAAAGAGTGATAGAAAATCCTTCGTACTTTGGAAGTCCACACTTATTATTTTAGTCTCTGATTTACTCTAAACTTAATTGAATCCTGACTAAAGCTTGGAAATAAGGATTATAAACTAATCCATTGAGATCCGTTCTTCTAATGCGCGGGATTAGAACATTACAGCTTCCCACACTTTACATCAGCACGTGCAGTGAGACAGCCAGATTTACCTAAAGCCATATATGCTTGATAAAATGTATCCCTGTCATCACACACTCAAAGACTATGTACAATGGGCGGCCCTCTCCCTTGTTCAGAGGTCGCGCTCCATGTAAATGTCAAACTTCTTGCAAGAAATAAATTAAATCTTAGTGTCACAAAATGTCGTATTGTAAACGGTAGCTAGTTTGAGAATTTAAGTATCGGATGAATTTCTCATTTCAGATGCCCCAAATTAATACATAACACCCCATGCCCACGCACTCGACTGAAGTCACGCGATTTGCGATATAATCGTGTGTATAGTTACAATAATATGTCGATGAAAGCAAGAGCTCTCTCTCTCTCTCTATCTCTCTATCTCTCTATCTCTCTCTTTCTTCTCTCTTTCTTCTCTTCTCTCTCTCTCTCTCTCTCTGCTAAATTAAGAACAATTGTCATTGACCTATAACAGTCTTAACTCAGATAGGACTGAAGATGTGATGGAAGCTTCCACTCCTGTCTGCTCCACACTGCTGCGCAGCTTCCATCAGATCATCGAGTGGATATCTCAACGACCTCTTGTAAACTCTCGTGATCACTGCTCTCACTCTCAGTATAAAAACTCAGATGATCTAACATTGATCTTATCGCAATGGTCAACTATGAATTATTCGCTTGCGAAAGAACATGTGACACTTTTAAAGTTCTAATATCCAAAACGAATATTTAAAACGAAATGCAATTACTCGACCATCACTTTACTTCTAGATTTAACATCCGCTATCGCTATTAATCCCATGAACGATATAACAGTAAAACATTAATTAATTTTGACACCGCAATAAGTTTTAAACCACAATAGTACTCGATATTGTCATGTGACAAAACTCTATTGTTGTATTTCAATATTTGTAAGTCTATTTGACTGAAATAACTGTGATACGTGTAGATCAGATATGAAACTCCTGATAAGACCAAACATCCCTCGGTTTGAAATCTTTGAAATCTACAACTAAATCTGTTGGCCAAATACGTGTTCATAACAGAGGCAACTCACTCTGAAGATTCGTCTTCATCAAACTCTCTTGTCTGCCTCTCTATAACCTTCTGCCGGTGCCATAGTCTAGTCAACCTCTCGGGATTCCCACCACAACCCGGGAAATACCACATACCCAGTATTTTGCTATCTCCACTAAACCACGACGTGTAGCTTAAGGACACAAACACGAATAATCTGACACTTGTAGGCCTATACACCAGGAATATATACATGTGTATATAAACCACCAGACATTACCATACACCTGAGTAGGTGGCGTTACACCTGAGTAGTGGCGAAATTCGACAACCATGCTCTTATTATTTTCAGCTTAAGTGAGCGGGAGGTCGGCAAAGACCCAAGTCTGCAAGGGGGGATGAATAAAATTCCACATCCAACAGCAAATCGATTCATGATTTCAGCATTTTGTATAAACTTCAATAAATTTTGATGAGCAATGTCAATTAACAGTCTCTATAAGTTGTCGAAATTTCAAATGGAAATTGACAAACTACTTGAGTTCCTCCTGTGAAGATGTTTTTGAGCATTTTGTAAGCTGAATTCTGGTATATGAGATGAAATATATCAAAGCTAACAAACACAAATGAGGCCGCTTAATTGTTGCTGTTCTCTCAACTACTCATGGGTGAGTAGCTTTACCCTGATATCACCCTGACTAACGCTACTGTCACCTGACTAACGCTACTGTCACGTGACTAACACTGCTGACACCTGACTCACACTGATGTCACCTGATTCAAACTGCTGTCACCTGACTAACGCTAATGTCACCTGACTAACGCTACTGTCATCTGACTAACGCTACTGTCACCTGACTAACGCTACTGTCACCTGACTCACACTGCTGTCACCTGACTCACACTGCTGTCATCTGACACACACTGCTCTCACCTGACTCACACTGCTGTCACCTGACTAACGCTGCTCTCACCTGACTCACACTGCTGTCACCTGACTAACGCTACTGTCACCTGACTAACACTACTGTCACCTGACACACACTGCTCACACCTAACTCACACTGCTGTCACCTGACTAACGCTACTGTCATATGACTAACGCTACTGTCACCTGACTAACGCTACTGTCACCTGACTCACACTGCTGTCACCTGACTCACACTGCTGTCACCTGACTAACGCTGCTCTCACCTGACTCACACTGCTGTCACCTACTAACACGGCTCTCACCTGACTCACACTGCTGTCACCTGACTAACACTGCTGTCACCTGACTAACACTGCTCTCACCTGACTCACACTACTGTCATCTGACTCACACTGCTGACACCTGACTCACACTGCTGTTACCTGACAGACACCTGACTTATACTGCTTATTTTTGATAAACGACCTCCTTGAACTTAGTAAACGTAAAATAATATACCCAGTCACGGATCTTGTTTGAATCCAGAATCATTTTCGTTGGTTTGGGCTTAGCATCGCAGTGCCCAGTTCAAATCTTAGAGGAGCCCAGTCACTAACATCCTTTTTAGATAAAAAAGGTATCTTCGTATTCACTATATTGCTTAAGAAATTATTGCAATATATTCGATTGTGTCTTAAAAGTTAAATATACAGTATAAAAGTCTCGTGTGATTGAGTGGACCGAATAGTAGGCGCACAGAGGCAGAGGTAGTGAGAAAGAGAGAGAGACAGAGAGAGAGAGAGAAAGAGAAAGAGAAAGAGAAAGAGAAGGTGAGAAAGAGACAGAGACAAGGAGAGATAGGAGGACGGAGAGGACCATGAGAGGCTGAGATGAATGGCCGAGCTCTATCGCTATCACGCTGAGTTTAGACAAGAACTGATATCGAGATAGTTTTTCAGTTAGACGGTGGCAGCACTTGAGAGGTCGAGAGATCCGCTGAGCAGTCAGATCACGTGCCAATAAGTGGCTTTCTAATTATCCGAGATGTTCTGACACATAGAGGCACTGATACATAGAGGCACTGATACATAGAGGCACTGATACATAAGCACTGATACATAGAGGCACTGATACACAGAGACAACAATACACAGAGGCACTGACACCTAACACACGCACTCATTGGCACTGATACACTGTGATACAGGCACACTCACTGGCACTGACACACTGTAAGACAGGCACACTCATTGGCACTGATACACTGTGATACAGGCACACTCATTGGCACTGATACACTGTGATACAGGCACACTCATTGGCACTGATTAACAGTGATACTGGCACACTCATTGGCACTGACACACTGTAAGACAGGCACACTCATTGGCATTGACACACTGTAAGACAAGCACACTCATTGGCACTGATACACTGTGATACAGGCACACTCATTGGCACTGATACACTGTGATACAGGCGCACTCATTGGCACTGATTAACAGTGATACTGGCACACTCATTGGCACTGATACACTGTGATACAGACACACGCATTGGCACTGACTAACAGTGATACTGGCACACTCATTGGCACTGATTCACTGTAATAAAGGCGCACTCATTGACACTGATGCTCTTTGATATACATTTAGGTGTCTAATACATGTGGTTGGGCCTGATATTATATGCAACGTTTGTATTAGACAGGCGAAGGTAAAGCTGATATAAAATACTCAAACTAAAGGACGAATTTTTACACAGCGAACATGAAGTGTCAAATGCAGCTCTGAGCTTAGCGTTGAATGCCTTTCTTCAAAACGTCCTGAGGCGGAGAGGAAATAAGCCATCATGTGTCAAGTGTCTTTTCCTTACAAGCTTGACCGTCATAACTGTTGCTTCGTCATGTTAAGACGCTATTTTACCTCAGTCATGTCATGAATTAAGAAATGACTAAGATATGTTTACCACTCATAATAGCGCTGTCGTAAGATTTTTATACAATCATCATCATCGTCGTTGTCGTCGTAGTCGTCGTCATCATCATCATCATCATCATCATCTTATCTTCATCTTCATCTTCATCATCATCATCATCCCTTGTATCCCAGTTTAACAAAGGTCCTTCCAATAGACCTTCAAGTTTACCAATAGACCTTCTTTTCCATTCGTTTTAGAAAACTTTATAGTAATTTCTGGAGCCTATGCGCTAACCAACCGAGTGCCATTTTTGACGTTGGCAAACAATTTACTTAAGTACAAAATTTGAAAATTTGGTAA
This sequence comes from Enchytraeus crypticus, assembly GCA_905160935.1. Classification (NCBI taxonomy): domain Eukaryota; kingdom Metazoa; phylum Annelida; class Clitellata; order Enchytraeida; family Enchytraeidae; genus Enchytraeus; species Enchytraeus crypticus. The sequence continues at coordinate 632,475 of CAJHZI010000907.1, forward strand.
TTTAACAATTTAACACAATTTGTAAACAATTTACCAAAAGCGTTTATGCGATGCCCATTTTAAGTAAATAAATATAAATGCTTCCACAGCACTCTAAAATCTTAATTATTCATTATTTTAAATAACTGTACTTACAGTTACCCATGTAGCGCCCGTGCTTCTGACGAAGAGGCCAACCGTGGATTGCACGTGTCGTAACAGGCGACGAAGCACTAAGATCTAAACCGCACCAAAAAAGGATATTCAAGGGAAGATGATGATGTTGATGAAGATAATAATTATATCATATAGTGTGATATTACTTTTGGAACAATGAATTTGCGCATTGATGAATCTCTTATTGCATCACATTGTATTGTATTTTGCATTGTATGGCATTTTATTATGTTGCATTATATTGTATTTTATTGTATTGCATTGTATCGTCAACTTCCTTGTAAAATTATCTCTGCAGACGTTAAACGTTGTCTAAACAAAGTGACAGTACATAGTCAAAATGTCCTTAGAAAGTGGATCTACATGTAATGCTTTACGTTGATTGAATAATGCACTCTCGTTTAGTTGATCGTCACAGCGGAGTCTCTAATGCTGTTCTGTTCGCTACTGCACTTGTTAACTGCCGCATCCCGAGCTGCCTCGTCACTAAACTACATTTAATTAATGCTTTAAAGAAAGCGAGATGAAGCAGTTGTGCTAGCAAAACAACAGGAACTGTTAAGCTTCAAGATTGTTAGGGTTATAGTTTTGAGAAAGTAATAAATTTAATTTAACTATAATAGAACTTCGTAAAGCTGTACTGTACTACGGTTTACTGTATTGTACTAAATTGTACACTGTACAGCACTGCACTGTACTGCGCTCTACTGTACCACACTTTACTGCCCTTCAGTGTATTGCCCTCTTTTACACTATGCGAAGATCCTATCGTCGGTATTTTAAGTCTGTATAGCCAATGTTAACTTCAGTTTCATCTCTCGAAAGCGATATTAGTGATGGACGAGTCCAGGATTTGAACACACAAATACTAATCCGCGGTCGAATATCTTACCGACAACGAAACAGACTCCAGCTAATGGCGATGTCGGTAAGATATCCGACTATACTTGTTTTTCATACAATTGACAATTTTGCTCTTGACACTTTTGCTTTAGGTTATTTTCCGTTCCCAGCGCCTATCTGCATCATCTGGTCTACGATGGACGTGTTCCTCTGCACGGCCTCTATCTGGCACATGTGCATCATGTCCATGGACAGATTCTTCTCGCTCCGGTATCCAATTCGCTACGGACGCAACAGAACATCGCGCATGGTCGCAGTCAAGATCACCGCCGCCTGGCTCATCCCCGTGGCTATCTGCATCGCCCTGCCCATCAAGGGCTTCAGCGACTACGACAATATCTACGTCGACTTCATCTGCGCGCCGAGAATGAAAGGATTTGTTCTGATAGGGTCGATATTCGCTTTCTACCTGCCGCTGATCATCATGCTCGTCACGTACGGGCTAACCATTCACATCCTGAGAGGAAATCAGAAGAGACTGCAGAGCTTCTCTCAGAGCAAGTCCAGTGCGAGAAAGATACTGCTGATCGAAAAACAGAGCGATACGCCGAGAGTGGAAGAAACTGTGAATGCAAGCGTTAGGAGAAATCTCCTGTCACTCGAGGCTCAGTCTGGCTATACTATAACGAGTGCTGGGTTTGCCAGTATTGATGCCAGTCCAGCTGAGAGTGGGGACACTGGAGGACAAAGCTGGAAGTTTATGTCGACAAACAATCAGTCACACAATATCGGAGAAGATATAAATGGGAGAACGATAGATCAGAAGCGCAAAAGAATAAATGTAGAACGTGAAGTTAACTGCGAGAATGGCCTCATGATTAACGATCATCGCTCAATCAATCTCTCCAACAAACAGGAGTTACACAATTGCAGATCAGACGAGGGGACCAGTAAAGAGAATATTCATAGGGGTAGTTCTGTGTTTGCGCCACTGTGTCACAGGCGGCGCCACATGGATAGTTCGGCCTCAGACACCTGTTCTCAGAAAGGCATCCTCATCAGCCACGAGCCCGAGGTCGTCAGCTCCACCCCGGGCAGGATCTTCAGGGCTCTGATCGGTAAACGAGTCGACTCTCACCGTCCTTGTCCTGTCACAATAGTCCGGCCACAGAGCGCGAGAGAAGCGTTCAGGCTGCTCGAGTCTTGTCCCGCCAGCTCACCCAGCGACATAACGGACTCAGATGATAAAAGCTGCAGATGCACTCCCCTGCTCAGCTCACAGATAGCGAGTGACTGCGGTAGAACTATGAGTAATCAGCCATACGATGTGATAACCAGTGAAGAGTTGTCGGACGCGCCGTGTGGATGCAGCAATAAGTCAAACACGATCGATTCCAACGCAGTCGTGTATACGTCTGATCATAGCGGTGAGGCGACAACAACACTTCCTGCTACCAGTGTCGTGACTGCCGAAGATACAGGAAAAATATGTGAGAGATATATTAGTAAAAACTCTGTGGACGTGATAAGGAATGGATCGCTGCTGAAAGAACCAAATTGTAAATTAGAATCAGCGCCTGATCGCGATTTTCTTCCAGTACAAACCACGCAGAAATACCGCTCCAAATCTTTAGAAGAAAATAATTTTCAAACTAGACAAACACTCAGCAATTGCGAAAACAAGTTGCAATTTAAAGACGACGACTTGAATAAACGAAAAGTTGATATTCGGCAAAGTGGATTCGGAAATATAATCAGGAAAACCTCTGCATCGACGGACTATAGTGATTTACATGTATGTGTGTCACACAATCAGTATAAAGACAGCTCTCCATTAAACAGTATTGGAAATGCAAATTTGCCCCCAACTGTTTCATCAAGAACGATTCCCAGTGTTGCTATAAACCAAGATCTTATCGACGATGAAGTAAGGATTGGTGTCTCACTGTGTAATAATCTTGGTACAATGCAAAATACAGATAAATCATTGGTTTGTCAGAATAAGAACTTCCAACGGGGTTCATTCGTATCAAAGTCAGCCAATTATTTGTCGGTTTCTAGAGTACACAGGGGTCCCTTTTCTAAGGGGCGAAAGTCGTCTGACCCGCTGTGCTCTAAGATCTCAAATACGACTCCTTCATCAGATGCACATTCTCTTCTAGACAGAAAACTTGAGCAATGTTCCATAAACTCTCAGGAAAATGAATTATTTAATTCTAACTTGATCTCTGAAGTCCCGAGTGTCACTAAACCTTTCAGTGCAGGATCATCATGTCCTGAGATGACGTCCTTATACCACATCATCGACTATGAGCTCTCTAGCCCCGCCAATCAGCTCTCTTCCTATCAAGATGCAGGTGTGGAGAAACTCTCATCTACTTCAGACATTCAGCCCGGGAACAAGTCTCATGAATATCACGAATCAACAAATAGAATGCAGAGCGTTCAGGATTGTAAGAAGAACTCGAAGTCGTCCACTACAAGCGATAACGCCTCCCCTTCCCGTCAGTTCAGACCCTCCCACGGCATCGGCCGTTCCAGACGTAGACGTCAGTTTAGACCGGTAAAGCGCCGAGGCAGCAATGAGCGCAAGGCTTCGAAGGTTCTCGGGATAATCTTTGGGGTATTTGTGGTGGTCTGGCTGCCGTTCTTCATCACGAACATGATGTTTGTGTTTTGTGATAGCTGTATGAAGGACATGCCGGGTTACATGGAGTCGCTCTTCCTGTGGCTCGGCTACGTCTCGTCACTGGCCAATCCGATCATCTACACGATGTTCAGCACTTCGTTCAGGACTGTCTTCATCAGGCTCGTCACCTGCAGGTACGGCAGACCTGTCTGTAGGACTAGAGACGCCTCTAATGACAGCACGAGCTTCTGTAGGAAGTAAATACAGTCTAGACGTTATAGAATAAACATTGGCCACTATTAAATAGCTTTAATATAGTAAATTGCAAGACGGTGCAATGCAAGAATGCATGCAGTGAGGTATTTCGCTATACGTTGATTCTACAAATGAACAGTTCCAGATAAATACCTGCTCCATTCACATTCTGCTTGAACGCTCATGATTGAGATTCTCCTGATTTCTTTGATGACTTCCCTTTTTTCGTCTGAAGGTTGTTAGTGGTTCATCATCTACACATGTTGATATGCCCTCACATATTGTCGCTCCGTAACTGGTTACAGAAGATTTATATCAAACCGAATAAGGAAATACATCGCTCAACTACCGATCTCTTGTAGAATAAAATTATTTCAGATCAACAATTTAGACCGAGAAAGATTAATGTTAACCGACAGTGATTTTTATTAAGCTGCGATATTCCCTGCCCGCTGTTAGCTCGTATAGGCCTAATTGTATCATACCATGCAGCAGTGGCTTTATTTTTCATTCTAAGAACTAGTGGTAGATCTCGACAGACTACTTTAGAAAGCAAATTGATCTGAGCAAATGTTTCATCACATTAAGTTTTAGTCTGCTGCTCTATATACAAGACTGCACGGATTGATCTTTCATTCACGTAATCATTTGTTTACTTGAATCCTTTGGTGATTTTTATTTCAGTTGGCAATGACCGGTTTATTCAATTTAAAAATCTCCAAAAACTAATTTATTTTTGTGTTTATTGCTAGAAAAGCAGATTGTTTACTGTTTAGACTTGCAGCATAAATTCGTTGTGTGGATATTCGAGTGAGAGAAATTCAACGAGAAATTAATTCTAAGCGACACCCGATACTGTCAGTGCTACGATGGTTAATTGGTATTGCATAAACTCTATTCAGCTGCTGTCGATAATTAAAGTAGCTAATTTACAGATCGCTTGTGTATAGGCATTCAGTGTTTCAACCACGTTTCCTATATATGAAGTTATAACTGGGACAACATCGACACCTTACGTTAACTTATACACTACATAGTTCCCGTGTTGTGTCCGAAACACTGAAAAATATAGCAACCGTTAACTGCACGTGTGTTAGAGGAGAATGAGAAAAACTGAGGAAGGCAACGGTAAGCCACAGCATAAGCCATACTTTTTCAAACTATAGGCTACATATTAAGGCATAGCATTTGTGAAGGGATTAACTTGCTGAGAGACAGGATAGGGTGTAAATATGTCACAGTGATCATCTGTAGAGCACTAGTGTGCTCATGAAGATGAACTGTGCTAGGAGTACTCTACAGTACTCGTGTGCTCATGAAGATGAGCTGTGCTAGGAGTACTCTACAGTACTCGTGTGCTAGGAGTACTCTACAGTACTCGTGTGCTAGGAGTACTCTACAGTACTCGTGTGCTAGGAGTACTCTACAGTACTCGTGTGCTAGGAGTACTCTACAGTACTCGTGTGCTAGGAGTACTCTACAGTACTCGTGTGCTAGGAGTACTCTACAGTACTCGTGTGCTAGGAGTACTCTACACTACTCTTGCCTTAAACAAGCGTGTGTGCTTCCTGACCCAGTGTGCCGTTATGTTAACTCGTGTGCTCTCTCTGTGACGTGCACAAATACACGTGTGTACTGTGTCTCACTCCATACCTTCATTTACTTATGAAACACGTTAGACGTCATTGCATTATTGTATCAATTGAAGGCACTGCATGAAAACTTTATATTACAATTTGAACATGGATATAATACAGCACCCATTAAACACACGAGATGATGAACAAGTTCGCACAGATATCATTTGGTGCAAAATTTCTAAAAAAATATACTTAAATTTAACGTAGTCTCTTACTATACTACTGCATAAATTGAGTTGAACTTAGAGACAGTTGACTCACGGTGATGGGCATGGAAAGGCGTATGACACCGTAATACAAAATGAAAAATGAATGTAATAAAGTTATACAGGAATTTAATCAGTTGTTATATTTTAAGATAAAATGTACGTAAAAATCAGATGAATGTAGTGTTAAGGATTCTGCAGGTGGATGTATGCCACAAGTGCTGGCAATCAGCACAGAGATGAGACAAATGACGCTTGACAGCAACAGAGTATAATTAGCCTGCTTGTCACAATATCACATTGAATATACTCAATTTCCACGATGGAATAGTTCAGTCTAGACTGAACTGAGCACAGTGAACGAAGAAGTATCGGGGAGACAGTTGAACCGAGCAGTGACGCCCTATCTACACGCATCAACACGTCTCAGAGGCGCTGCTACTAAAAAGCTTCTTTAATTGATTTCATCATCAGATTCGTCTGATTGACGAGGTGGTTGGCGCTCAGGTACACGTACTGCTTGCTACACCAATCAATCAATCAATAACTCAATCAAGCAATCAATCAATAACTCAATCAATCAATAACTCAATCAATCAAACAAGCAAGCAGGCAATATTCCTTCTTTAGTGCTCATATAGAGGATATAATAATAAATTATTCTTAAGTATTTTTCTCGCCAAGTGATCTCTTTTATTACACTGCCTACTGGCAGGTCCATGGTATATAACGCCTCAACTCTTCTCTGTCTTTCCTTTTCTCTTCGTGTTCACACACGAGTGAACCTTTAAATCATCTAACATGATACACCATTACTCATGGGGATTCTGTTTATGACGCGGTGGGCCCCCTATGCCTTCCTTAGCTTAGACTAAAGTTTACTGGGCAGGGGCGTCATCTCCTGAGAAAAACAATCCTGTCTACGCCGATAGATATCAAAATCAGAGAAAACTTTAACCGTCAGGTTAAGAGAAGAGTAACTAGTTTGGACCGACAAATGATTGTTCGAATGAATTATATAAATATATGAAGTACCTATATGAAGTAAATATATAAAGGAAAAAGAGGCAGGGACAGGCCGAGATTAGGTATGTTAGATTATTTAAAGACTCACTCATATGTGGAAATTAAGAGGAAGGCGGAAGACAGAGAAGAGTGGAGGCGTTATGTACCATGGACTTGCCAGTAGGCAGTGCACTAAGAGAGAGAGAGAGAGATGAAGTACCTAATGCCAACAGCACATTGCCTAAGAGACGTGATAATCATTTCAATATAATATGCGCTTAACTCTTAATTAACTATTACCTGTCTGCACTGGGACTTCAATTGGACTTGCGTTCCCTAGATTCTCAACTTGGAAAAATATTGATTTTTCGCACACGGTAAAATTATAATTATTTTCTAGAATGAGTAATAAATAAAGATAATAGATAATCAAATTTAAATAATAGATAATCTAGATTATTAATTTTAATAGATAATCTAGATAATCAAAATTAAAAATTACTGCAAGTAGAAATCCAAAAAATATTTAAGATCTGTAAGCTAGTGTGTTATTTAAATCACAGCATATTATATCACGTATTGAATTAAAGCAATATGAGCAGTGATATAACAATTAACAGTGAGTTTCATTAATAGTAGGCCTATATGAAAAAGCAATTGCATTAACTGAGCAACTATTGGCATTGTTAAATATAGCGTTGCGGTAGCAACGGTAGTCTAAGGTTATTTGAAAAAAATGAATTGTTAAGGGCCTATGGTAGTCTCATGTATGACTTAGGTTATTTAAGAAAACTTAAATTAAATTGAACATACGCATTTAATTGTGTAAAAGCTGGTAAATCTAATGTTAACGTCAGATTCCTCACTCGATAGCGATGTCAGTAAAGAGCGAGCCCAGGATTTGAACCCCGCACATACTGATCCGCGGTCGAACATCTTACCGACATCGCCACTGGATCCAACCAGTGGCGATGTCGGCAACTACTGCATTAATATTTTACTTTATTAATAGAAGTTAAATGCACCAAACTAACTTAATGATCCATAAAAAGGAAAGGTTATTGAAGCGGGACAAGCACTACTAGTAACAGAGACAATTACTTTTAATCACCAAAAAATAAAAGCAACCAACAAGAAAAAGCAGACGATATTGAAACAAATTCTTAAGTAAGTAAGAACCTTAGCAGAACATTGTTTTAAAGCATACGATGTTTTATCACACAGATGTATAGAGGCCTTTATCAAAGTAAACATCATCATATTGTAGTACAACTTTTGTTTGCACCACCTTTGCTAACATATCAAATCTCTAGCCCAACATTATCGGCACATCACATCATAGCACCACTTTATAAAGTCATACCTGACAGCAAGACGTTATAGCACAAAAAACTTATAGCACCACTTTATACCATCATACCAAACATATAACGTTATATCATAGCAATTTATAGTACCACTTTATGCCGTCATACCATACGCAAAGTTATAGCGCAACAACTTATGGCAATACTTTATACCGTCACACCTAACACATAAAGTTATAGCTCAACAATTCATAGAATGACTTGCTATCATTGAACCTTACAGTAAAAGTTTATAAAACAGGACCGTATATTGTATTATAGCACACTTTTAGAGCTCAACTATTGCAAACTCTTAATAAACGTCACTCTACAGTACACTTTGCGCAATACCCTTAAGCCTAATTTCATAGTTATAAACCTCATAGCGCAACCATATATAAGACCACGCTCATATATTAAATCGACCTAAATTTATAGTACATAATATTAATATTCGAGAAAAACATTATAACACTATTATTTGTAAAAGATTATATAAAACAACACAGATTAGTTACAAACAGATTTAACTATCATATAGCATAATATTAATAGCATAACGTTATAGTAAATTAAAAAAGGCACACACAAAATGAACAATGAGTAGTTTGATTGAAGACTACTATCAAAACCATATTTTAAGATTATGCAACAGACGTTTTAATACAAATCCGTACGATGCGATATGTAGACAAGTTAAGGAATAAATTTGATAAAGAATTCTAGAGAATTACAAAATTCCTTTAAATAATACAGTGACAAAGTCAGTAAGATACTCCCGCTCAAGACATTGCACAAGATCTATGGTTATTTCATGCTAGAGAACATTACAGAGGAGATACACTTTTCAGAGAAGAGTACATAGCACAAAGACACTGCTCAGCAATGAGCTTCACTTACCCGCTCTCTCTGAAATAATCCTTCAATGTATTGCTGAACTTCCTCGAGTATCTCACAAACTCTCGTTTTCTCTGTTCTACCATCTACAAATCAAAATCTTATGTCCATCACAAAAATGACAACTATAGGCTCCTGACAACTATAGGCCCCTGACAACTGTAGGCCACTGACAACTATAGGCCCCTAACAACTATAGGCCCCTAACAACTTTGGCCGCCTCACCTCATACTTTTATTATTTTATATCTTGTACTGATGACTGCTTTCTCATACTATATGTTCTGTAGTGATTAAATTAATTAATAAATATAAATAAATATATATCCATTACTGATTACACACTAAAAATTACAAATAAGGTTATAAATTGCAAATAAAAGTACGACCTATAGATCAGTTACAACTATAGCGTGATTTATCAAATAGTCTGTTCTCCTACACTGGGTAAAAATGGAAAAGGACTGAAAAGCATGAATTAATTTCTGTCTGAACTTTTTTAAATTTCATTTCATTCGATTGGCATAGTAAATTGGCACAGAAACAACAGCATTGGAGTGCAAAATCAAAGTAAATCATGGTATAAACTAAGCCTCAAGGCCAAAGAGTAAAAGACTCGAAAGAGTAAAATTTCAAACTTTTGAATTAGTCTATAACATTCTAGACAATGTAGATAATGAGGATTGATACAGGGGTGTCAGTATTGTAGAAATTCAAAAGGTATCTATACGTAAACAAGCATACAGTTATAGGCCTACCAGAGAATTATGAAAAATGTAGAACTAATAATTTAAGCTTATGTAAAATTATGAAATATAAAATAAATTTAGGCGAAATTTATTTTAAAACTTATGTCCAAATTAAAAGAACTAGTGTACTAAAGGTAGGAGGAGAATACAAAATGATTTCTTCATTTTCTGAATAAATGATATCGATCAATTTCTAAATGAGTTTGGCAGAGGGTCATATCAAAGCATCAAATTTTTAAAAGAATTTCCTCTTAAAGCGGCAAAAGCGACGATTGAAATAGAATAAACAAATAATATGAACCCAATGGACCCTTTTCTTGCTTATCGGCTTGGAGTTGGATCAATATAGTGCTCGATGTTGTCAATGACGACTGTAACACTCAAATTGTTTTTGTAACAAAAAATGAACAATCAGTAAAACAATATAGAACATTATGGCGTATAATTTCTATTACCAATACGAATCATACCTCCAATATATACAAATCACGTCAGCATAAGATCTCTCTTATCTAATTAAATATCTTATCTACTACTCATAAATCGCTACTTAATTATCTTAATTAATGAAGCAAGCATGGAAGGGAACACAGATATCCTATCTAACTCTTCTTACTTGTTATCTCTGAAGTAGTCCTTAACATTATTACTGAAGCTTCGAGAACATTTGAGAAACTCCTGTCTATAATCATTCACACTCTACAAAATTCAAGACTTAATCATACTTAAGCTGCAAGAGCATTTGAGAAACTTCTCTCTATAGACGTCCATGCTCAGTAGCATTAAAGACTTTATTATTTCTTTATTTAGCTGAACATCTTAAATTGATATTAACGGTAGTTCTGCAGCAATGGTGCTTGCAGGTTCAGCTTTAGAGCTCGTCTCCGCATTGTTCCTAATGATGACGTTAGACTATGAAACTGTCGCTTAATATGAATTGTTGTTTCAACACAAGAAATGCTAAAACATTAAAAATATGTATTTCATTTACTCTTTAAAAATTGGATAGTTTGTTTATGGTGTCAATTTTTATGGTGTAGCTATATCTACACATATACAAACTCTCTCTCTCTCTCTTTCTCTCTCTCTCTCTCTCTCTCTCTCTCTCTCTCTGGTGTTCTGCTTAAATGACAGATCCATGGCAAGTTCCTATTCGCAGTCTGCTTACAGGCTCATCAAAACGATTCACGGCACAAAGGCAAAGCCATTATAATACAATCAGCTTAGTAACACTGGGGCTGCACAGTACCTAGCTCAGGTCCTGCATTGTCGCCTCTTACATGACTTGCAGTGTAAGTGAGATCTAATTTATAGTGGTTCAGATAGAGAGACTCTACTTGATGTCTGCAATGATCATGTGTTGAGAGTATGACAAGTGACAAGCACAGTGAGGTATAAGTAAGAAACTTAAATAATTAAATTCTTTGTGTACAACATCAACATGTAGGCTGATTTTCAATAAGAACTCTAATTATTAGGCAACAAGTCATCTACGGCGAGTCAATGGTACGAAGATTCATAGATGTTAGCGAGTCGGCTCTGACTCGCTTATTTACAACAGTTGACAGTGAATAGACAAGAGAAACCTGCTTCATGTGCGGAGAACTGATGTAGCCGAATATCCCATTGACTGAATCCAGCAGCATACGAATGGAGCTAGCTATATCTCTACATCAACAGCAACAATTATCGATAGTCAGCTCCAATGAATACATTTTCATTTGTGACTATTCTCTACCACATTAAAAAAGTTAATAATCAACTGCCTTTATTATTGACTTCTATTAGGCTACTTATAATGGCAAATTAACTACAACATATTGAGATTTATGGTTACTGACCTAAAACGCTACTTTAACACACTGGCAAATTAAGCATACGACAAACTCACTAGAATAAGTTTGCAATAAATACCTAGATGATCATAGCTGCCCCTCAATTTACTGCCTAATTTCTAGTTACAAAATAAAATTTGTTCTTACTTTTGCTACAGCGGCTCAGCAAGAGGTCTATCAGTGAAAAAAAGTTATGTAACAATAGCCTGATAAGTACAGCGTTACCATACTTGATGGTTTCCAGAAATCTTCTCTTGTCATGGATCTCGTCAGGAATTCTGCTGAGGATTTTCTTCAGATTGGTAGCTCTCTGGTTCAACGTCTTCAGTGGCTCCTCTGATCTCGCTATCTGAAACTCTACAAATAAATGAACTACAGAGTACAAGTATCGTCCGAGGATAGATGAATGTCTGAGGATAGATCTATACTGCAGTTAACTGGAAGCAAAAAAAAAAAAAAAGGAAGCAAGGAAGACCTAGAAGTACTTGGCTAAATACGATCACAAGGATTTGAGAGCATTAAATATTTCACGAGAAGACGCTGTGAAGATTGCTGATGGTAGTAACGAATGGAGGAATGTTGCCTCCCTCCCTATGTTCTGTACAGAACGCAAGGAACTGATAATGATGATGATGATGATGACAGGTATCGTCCACGACAACATCATGGATCTCCTTACAGTGAACGCTCTCTCGTTTCTTGAGTTTGCAAGTAAAGTGATGTATAATAATTTAAGACAACTCATGTGAAAAAATGCTAAAGGATTAACGTTAGTTTAACGTCACGAATGTATCTGGGTGACGGGTGAGCCTGGGATTTCAATGAACGCTGCATACATAGATAAGCAATCAAGTACCTAACAAACTATGCTACTGGTTTATGATGTCTAATTTTGATGTTTATGTTTATGTTTATATATATTTTATGCATATGTTTATGTTTATGTTTATGATGTCAGATTTTCCCGCCACACGGATTATCCCGCGTAGCGGGAAAATCCGCATGGTGGGAAAATCTTCAGAATGGACGCCCCCTGAATGCTCCCAAACATCACCTTCCAGTGAGGAACTGAAATCTTCATTTTACTGATTCATTATCTTCTGTTATTCATATAACAATGTTCAGTACAAACAATTTTAAACAACATCAATAGAGTGCACTGTCGTCAATAACAAGATCGGTCATTACAAACTCAAAACTCAGCAAATGAACGATCTAAGCTTGAGATCAAGTCTTTAGTTGTTCATAGAAAACTAAACAACAGATCATACAATATTTTAATCAAGAAAGTTATTAAGCAAAGATTCAATTAAACATAAAACGTATCTATATCACTTGATTGAAAAGTAGTGATTGAGCGCAGCACATTTTTAAACTCTTATATTTGAAGTACTTCTCCGACTTTATAGTCTTACTACTTACTTTATTATTTACTTAACTGGTCCTAACTTTATTTATCTCTCTCTCTCACTCTGCTCAGTATTATATACTGCCTAATGGGTCCAAGCATATAATTAATCAATCCAATTAATTCTATCCTCTGTTTTCCCCAACATTATTGCTTGCTCTTCTATTACTATCTACGCCAGAAATAGCATATTTCATCAAAACCAATAGTTATTCTTTTTTACACAAATATTACTTAGTTACACCCGTACAACTTAATTTAGTACTAGTACCATATACTGGTTTATAGCCAGTATATCATAACCATATACTGGTTTATAGCCAGTATATCATAACCATATACTGGTTTATAGCCAGTATATCATAACCATATACTGGTTTATAGCCAGTATATCATAACCATATACTGGTTTATAGCCAGTATATCATAACCATATACTGGTTTATAGCCAGTATATCATAACCATATACTGGTTTATAGCCAGTATATCATAACCATATACTGGTTTATAGCCAGTATATCATAACCATATACTGGTTTATAGCCAGTATATCATAACCATATACTGGTTTATAGCCAGTATATCATAACCATATACTGGTTTATAGCCAGTATATCATAACCATATACTGGTTTATAGCCAGTATATCATAACCATATACTGGTTTATAGCCAGTATATCATAACCATATACTGGTTTATAGCCAGTATATCATAACCATATACTGGTTTATAGCCAGTATATCATAACCATATACTGGTTTATAGCCAGTATATCATAACCATATACTGGTTTATAGCCAGTATATCATAACCATATACTGGTTTATAGCCAGTATATCATAACCATATCCTGGTTTACAGCCAGTATATCATAACCATATCTGGTTTATAGCCAGTATATCATAACCATATACTGGTTTATAGCCAGTATATCATAACCATATACTGGTTTATAGCCAGTATATCATAACCATATACTGGTTTATAGCCAGTATATCATAACCATATACTGGTTTATAGCCATAAGCATATACTGGTTTATAGCCATATCACCATATACTCTGTTTATAGCAAGTACATCATAACCATATACTGGTTTATAGCAAGTATATCATAACCATATACTGGTTTATAGCCAGTATATCATAACCATATACTGGTTTTTAGCAAGTAAATCATAACCATATACTGGTTTATAGAAAGTAAATCATAACCATATCCTGGTTTATAGCCAGTATATCATAACCATATACTGGTTTATAGCCAGTATATCATAACCATATACTGGTTTATAGCAAGTAAATCATAACCATATACTGGTTTATAGCGCGTATTTCATAACCAGCACTATACAAGTATTTCTGCACAGAAACTGACAACATCCAGGACACAGAAAGATAAAGACAAGACATTCTAATCTAAGCAGACCTGATGAGTTGTTGATGCCCTCGAGCCTGAGGAAGCACTCAGTGATGTCCACTCTGCTCTGCACATCAGCTTTTTTCAGTATTCCGTTGATGAGGTCATACGTGAAGCCAGGGTGCTGCTCCTCCGCCTGGTGACAAACCATACATATAGATCATCTCGTGTGTCTCTACTGTCCAGCCAAGTGGCACATCCAAGGCATATAATCCTGTTCACACTCTGTTTACTCACTCTGTTTAAGATGTACTGTGAAGTTACATGTATTGAACAGGCTGTGCATTAAAAAATAGTCCCCAAGGGAAATTGCGATAGTTTGATCAATTCTAAATATTTCACCTAGAAATTCCAAAATTCTGTTGAGGAGGAGTTTCGCCGCAAGATTTCCCAATTTTGTGGACGTATATAAAATGAGACCAGAGTTATACATGTTTAAAAAAATTTCATTTAACAGGAAATGTAAAGTATTAATTAGAATCAATTCCAATTGAAAATATTTAGGCCCTGGATAGCGCCGATAGGCCATGATGACTCTGATATGTTGCTGAATTTTGTGCTCGAAATAAGCGCCTGACCTTTTATGCAGGTCAGAATTCTATTTCCAACTGATGGAATTGCGTTGTCAAAGGACTGCTGTGGTAGGTTTTCCCAATCTCTTGAAGAACAGCCTTCTGAGGTTGAGCTTGAAAGCATGATGCTTATCCAACATGGTTTCCCAGACAGAAAGAAAAAGTAATTAACGTTTGAATTCGAATACGGTCTTTAGACGAAATAATTTTTATGGTCGAGAATTTCTACCCTTTGCTGCTATTATGAATCAAATATTGAAAATCTAGCTCATTCATTAGATTTCTTCTTAGAAACCTTCAGTAGATTTCGCAGTACTAATTAACTAGTCTAAGCCAGATTACTAATCCATTAGTTTGATGGCATTAGCCCATTAGCCTGACGTCATTTGTGTGCTTACTTTGTCCTGAGGAAGTTAATTGGGAAGTGACAAATATCAATATTCAATTATAATGTCCTGTCAATTTAAAAAATCCCTTTTTGTCATAAAACTTGAATAATTCCAGTCCTATTCAAAGTATTTCTACAAAAGTTTATGAGCTTATGGAAGAATTCCTCGTCTACAGACGATATGAATTTTACTCAAAATATTAAGAATTGACCATATCAAGCTAGATCGCAATTTTCCTAGAGGAAAATTTTTTAATGCGCACCCTGTAGACATGTATTGTGTGTTACAAAGTTGTACTATAAATAAGTATAATGTTCATTGGGTGAGTGCCACACCCAATGATGAACACTTCATCTTTTGATGAACACTTCATCAAAATCAAAATGTCCCAGATTACAGAATCATGATAAGTCATAAATAAGAAATGATATTTAAAAATTCATTATTTATTTCATTAAGTTAATGGCTAGCACGAATAGCATTTGTGAAAGCCTTCTTTGTGAACTTAGACCTAATAATGTCTGTATTAAAGACAACATAATAACCATATTAATATACTGAGCGGCTGAGAGTGCACAAACCTTTGATATTGCTGAACGAAGAGATTTTGATGCATCCGGGTCTTGTGTCTCCAGCTGCAAATAACACAAATCTGTAGTAATGGTACTCCATTTGCTGATGAAGTGACCTCCAGGTTCACAGCTTTCAAGATGAGATTTGGCAACCGATTAATGCTCATATTTACTAAACTCAACTTTGCTTTTTTTGACAATTGGAAATTTGAGCATTTACTAAATAATGTGCTGCAGATTTTAACTTCAAGGTCAACTGACAAAACTATATCAGTCAGCCAATGACAGCACTGTCCTTCAGGCTGACTACCTGACTAAAGCATGACTGATCATCCTATTTGATAAACATCACCATACTGCTAATCACCTTACTTCTAATCATATTACTTCGTAAACAAAAATTTAATTTTCCTACTTAAACTGTAAAGAAATCCAAAAACGCACCTCATAAAAGAGTGGTGCAACAACTATTCTGCGAATTAGTTTTAGTAATACCAAATTTTGACTACTCTGTTGCTTAAACAACTGTTGACATTTAAACTATGATTTATCTGTTCCTATACATGTATATGCGGCCATAAGTATTGCCATTAATCTTGCGGCACCATTACCATCTACAGTTTCAAGCATTCATTATGATTATTCACCTGACAAGAGGCTATCTTTTCAAGTTTACAAGCAGTTGTTACATATTACAGCACTTAATTATTTAGAATTAAGTCCAAAGCTTGCAGGAAGACTGGATTTGAACCATTTTACTTTCAAGATTTCATTACAAATTCACTGAAATTTTATACAGAGAATTTTGACAAATAAATTAACAGTCCATAGTGTCAAAGCAATTTTCCATGGATAATTGTGCAATATGCCTCTACATATAGAATTGCCAATATGGATGAAGGAACTTCGAATAACAAATTCAAAGGATTCTAAAACTTAGATTGATTTTCAAGTACTACAGATTAATTTCAATCAAAAAGACAAATTTACATCGTATCTACTCACTCCATAGTGTTCTGCCAAGTGATAGGTCCATGGTACACATTCCAACTTACATTCTGCTTTTCAAGTTCCATAGATAGAACTCCATCGATTAATGAGTTAATCCCTTCACAAAAGGCAATGATTTATCCACATCTAAATGTAGCCTATGGTTTGGGAAAAATAAGGCTTTTAATGTGATTCGAATTTACATTCATCAGTTCCTGCTCAGTGGCCTCTTATGACATAAGCAATTTACAGTTATTCTATTCTTCATAGCTATTAAAATTAATTAACGTTCAACTTATATATATATTCTACACAGTAATTAATACATTTTTGCATTAAATAGATATTATTGTTCACTTAACAGTCCAAATACATAGATAGATCATTAAATTCTGTAGTTTTTAATAGAATTAATTAGTGAAGGTTCACTACACACCCGCTCCAGTATAGGTCCAACAACTACTGGTAGTGCCAATGCTGAAAGTAGTTCATCATCTCCCATTGTCATTATCAGTGAATTTAATCCTTTGTTATTCCAAAAGTTTCGAATTAGATAGGTATGATCACTGAAGCATAGTGAATGTAAAATAATTATTTCATTAGACACATTTCAGTAATTCGATTCATGCTATATTTTATTATCATCTCCAAGCTTTTAAGTATAAGTATGTATGTAAATTTGTATGTGAAAGGAAATAGATGCAGAGGTAGGCCGAGATTAGGTATGTTAGACGATTTAAAGATCCACTCATATGTGGACATGAAGAGAAAAGTGGAAGACATAGAAAAGTAGAGGCGTTAAATGCCATGGACCTGCCGGTTGGTAGAAAGTGCATTAAGAGAGGAATAGAATATAATTTTATATTTAAATTTATTAATAGACGGTATTGTTTCTCATACTGAAAATTTAAAAAAACGTTATACTTCATGAATTCATAGCAGCAATAAAACTATTATATTAGACGGCGGGATTAGCGCACTTGGCTTAGTTGCGCGTAAAATCTAAGGTTAAGCTGCATCGGCCTCTGTTACTACCTTGTGGGCGACCACTTTGGAAGACCGAGTGTTGACAGCTTTGAAAGAAAAAATCCCAGGGTGATGTAAGGTAAAGTAAACACGCATTATAGTGACTAATCAACTATGTTGATATCTATCACTTTTTAATACCACATGTTTAATCCTTTAGGCAAATTAGACCATTTTCCGTATAGCTAGTCCAGTGAATGTCCGAGATTTTACTCTCAGATCAGCACGGCCGGGATTCGAACCCACGAGGGTTCAATTCACCTCAGGATTTGTCATTTAAAACTTCATGACGTTACCCCTATGCTATTTAGACATTCCAAATAATTTAGGTTATTCTTAAATAGGCGCCGGCTGCAATTGATGCGCCATTATAAGGCAACGATTATTAATAACCATGGAGAGGAAGGAGGAAATGGGTCTTAAACAAGCATCTGTGCTTCCTGATCCAGTGTGCCGTTATGATTATGATTATGATTACAAATACTTTCAATTTGTTACACAGTAATTTACTTATGTAATCATTTATACAAAAACTTAACTAAAAAAATGAATAGTCAGACAATAAGTATTTTATTTAAAATCATCTAATTAGATATGGTGAGCTAACAACTTAATCTCCATTAGTAGTATGCAGATATTAATCAACTTTATTAGTAATTACTAATTTTTAAATTAATTAATTTACATCCTTACCTTTCAATCAGTTGTTATTAGCTACGGGCGTGTACCTTTAAACGAGACTTCCGTTAAGCGAACTTTTTTGCTGTTGTAGCATAACAGTTTCTGAGTCAGAAAGCAAATTATTGATTGTTTAAGACTCATTAAAACACAATAAAAACTAAAACCTAGAAGTACACACTTAACTAACAGAAAGCATAAAGTCCTATACACATTATGTTAAAAAATTCTTTCAACTTTACAATCAAGGAATAAAAATTCGATGCTAACTTCAATAAACTAAAATTTGTGTCTTGGCAATTCAATATGTGGATTGCCACCTTCACATCATCAAGTATCTAATCATCATCATCATCATCACATGTATCTATGAGTTAAATATAACGTATACAAGTGTATATATTTAATCCGTCTATGTAAGTGAATATGCCATATACATGTATGTGTGGGTAAGTATGGTTTTAGGTAGATCAGAATAGGAAGTTATGTATGGAGGTAGTGTGCGTGTACTGGTCATCATCATCATCATACCATCATCATCATCACCATCATCAGCATCACCATCATTATCATCATCATCATCATCATCATCTTCACCATCATCATCATCACCATCATCGATCATCATCATCATAGATAAGTTTACCTTTAATCCTTATGTAGTTAACTTAATTAATACGGTTCGAATACGAATGCACCTCCTTCACTCCTCTCTGTCTAATAACTTCGTCTATTAAGAGTTAACGTCCGTTCGCAGTGCACTTCGCACGTATTTTACTTCGTTTTAAAAAGAAATGATTGCTCTTTAAAATATCGTTACCAGAAATGTTATGCTACGTGTTTGCTAATATTTTTATGGAGATAATTTTATGCTGCATGTAACACGACCGTAATCCTGTATTGGAGTTTCTTATTTGAGCCCACTACTATTCGCAAAACTATAACTTTCACGTTATTAAAGATACTAAAACAAAATTTCACTAAGTTTGGTAGAATTGGCTGCTGGTCAAGTGCTGTAAATTTCAAGAACATGGGTCAACTCCTTACGACTTTAATGTAAAAATAATGTGGGGTATCAGTTATAAAAACATAGTGTATATGCAGTATTCTTATCTATTTATCAATGCGAATAAAATTATGCTCATTTAAATTGCTCTATATTCCATCAGGAATCAGGGGCAATGCGTTGATTGCAGATTTCAATTAGCCAGATTTAAATGTTATTTAAGTTCTGTTATAAATTTTTTAAACCAAAGGTCTTTAATATTGCTTACTGAATTAGTTTTTAAATTATGGAACAATATGTTGTCATGGACGTCGGATGACAGCTATTTGTGGTGATGTTTAAGGGCAGAAACCCGACGAACACTTTCATCTTTATTTTTGTTTCCGTCCTATTAAATCAAAATAAATCGAATATTCTATTTATGTTCTCTATTCGCCTCTTTGCTTAATTGTCAGCAGATCCTAGTTACATTAATAATTATGTTTGGATGGCACATTTCATTAATTGTAGCTGTTTAAAAATGAAATTACGTGAAAAGATCGACGCGAACAAAAAGCTAAATTAACTTGATATTTTAAGATTAATTTATTTTAAGCTCTTCAAACCTGTGGATATGGATTAAACAACTTAATTGGGATATCTTGAGTTGGCTGTTGTTAGCTGAAAATACAGGTATTTTCTTACATTTGAATGTGTCATTTTTAAAGTTCTTATTGAAAATCTTTTCTCAGAAATAACTAAAAATTTGTATTTAAAATTGTGATCTGTAATTAAGCAGCTCTGTAGAATCGTTCTACATTAATTTTACTTACCCTAAGTCCCTAGGAGAGTGAAATACCAGTTTGTAAGTAGATGTAAGGCAAGCGAAGGTAATTAATAATTATTTTCAGAATATTCTCTCTCTTGTTCTAGTGTTCTTACAAATAGTAGGTCCACTCACGTTTATTCCTACTCACAGCCTGCTTTCACGTTTTATCAATCTCAATTCAGTAATTCGATCAACACTCTATTGATCAACCAGTACTACTATAAATATTATTAATGATAGAGTTTTATATAAAATACAAGCGATGGGCTTTTAAATTGTGAAATTGCGCTATTTAGGAAGTGCTAAGCTGACTAATGTATTACTTATTTGTAAGCTGTGCTATATAATTGACTAGCTACAGTATGTGATGATCTCTGGGTCTGTCAGTGGAATAGATACTCCCTTAAACATGCTTTGTTCCAAAGTCTTAAGCTCTTCTTTGACTTGTACTCACCTTGAAGGCTCTCTTTACGTTGACATAACGCCACAGTCCAATGGCGATAATGCATATCCATCAATCGTTTGGTTGCATATCTACTGTGGCTGAATGTTCTCATTTAACACTTCTTCGTTTGTAACATTGTCAGTCATTTTGATCGTCTGCAGTCTTCTCCATAGCAATATTTCAAACGCTTCCCATTTATGAATATCTTCTTTTCTTAATGTCCATGTTTCAGAGCCATACATTAGCATGGTCCACACTATCTAATTCTGCATTGACTCTTCTTCTTTTTCAGAGAAGTTTCTTTGTAATTCAATTTATTTGATCAGAATACATAATAATTTAACAGACACACTCTACCTATATATCATCACATAATTTATCAGACACACTCTACCCATCATCACATGACACATAATTTATCATACACACTTTACCACTCTGTCCCTCTCTTATGCACTGTCTACTGGCAGGTCTGGTATATAACTCCGCTCTTCTCTGTCTTTAGCTTTCCTCTTCATGTCCACATATGAGTGAATTTTTAAATAATCTAACATACTTTCAACATTCTTTTACTATTTTAACATTCCTTTTTGCTATTCTTTTCTAACATACTTTTACATTCTTGGCCTGCCTCTGCCTCTATTTCCTGCCATTCCGCCTTCAAGGACCTCTTTTAGTAAACTTTCCCCTTAGAATCCTATCCAACTCTTCTTCCTATTCCTTAATACATTTATCAACTATCTGTCTGTGCCAACTCTCTCCAGAATTTCAAATATGTATATATATATATATATATATATATATATATATATATATATATATATATATATAAAATAATAATAAAAGTTTAACGTCCGTTTTCTCATCCAGGGATGATGTCAGGGACGTCATCTATATACATGTATATATCATATAACATAGATATCATATACATAGACGTCATATATATATAGAATTATTATATATATATATATATATATATATATATATATATATATATATATATGTATGTATATACACTGTGAGTAATGAAAAAACATGTGCGCAGTATTTCGTCCACAACTTTGACACTTGTGAACCGATTTTGAAAATATTTTCAGAATTATAAAGAAGAAGAAAAGTATAAATCTTAAATATAGTTTTTGTGACACTTTCGGTTTATTTTAAACAATAACAGACGATTTTACGAGCATAGTCTGTTTTTGTTGAAATTTTAAAATGGTGTTTACTAATGAAGATAAAGTGCTCATAAAAAACTTGTATCTATTAAAGGGTTATGGCGTACATTGGTTGATTACCGAATTTTCAATAAAAAACTGGACTCTGGGAGGGCTCGATTGCTTATTAAAGAAATAAAGCCGAAAAGAAGAAAATAAATAATGTGGACGAATTGAAGCAACGCCTGGTGGACGTTTGGCAAGACGTGCAACAATCTGTCATTGACAACGCAATAGATGAGTGGCGCAAGCATCTCCGAGCTTGATTTCGCGCCAAAGGAGGATATTTTGAGCATATGCATTGACAGTTGACAGTAGCTGTATAACACTGTTTATTTCGTGTGTTTCGTTTTTAGATAAGCCACGGATTTGTATACATCCTGTAGCGATTGATTTACTTAAAATGAATATTTTCAGTCGCGCATATTTTCAAGCACTGCTTCAACACAAAAATAATAATTAACAGAGTCATTTAACGTTATTTTATAGCAAATGTTATCCTGATTATACCTATGCAAGAAGTTAAAAAATCGGTTCACTAATACCAAAGTTATAGGCGAGAGACTGTGCACGTTTTCTTTTGACTCACAGTGTATATATATATATGTATATATATATATATATATATATATATATATATATATATATATATATATATATATATATATATATATCTTCTTCTTCAGTGCACTGCCAAGTGGCAGGTTCAAGGTGCATATTCATACTCAAAGTCTGCCTTCTCGCTCCACAAGAGCAGTCCACAGATCAACCAGTTAATCCTTTCACAAAGTCCATGCCTTATCCATACCGTATGTAGCCTAGTAGCCTATAGCTTGGGAAAAAATATTGCTTCTGAGGTGGTTTCCTGTTGCCTTCCTCAGTTAGGTGGATTAATTACCATTTAATCCTGGGGGAATATTTCATGGTGAGGTGGGTCCCCTTTTGCCATCCTCAGCTCCTGCCTTTAGTCGCCTCTTACGTACACGCAGCAGATTGTTTGCGGTTGCCCTATTCTGCAGTAGTCCAACCACACCTGAGCACACCTATATATATATATATATATATATATATATATATATATATATATAATATATATATTATATATATATATATATATATATATATATATATACATGTATATATCTTGTGTTGTATTCTCTGTAGATTTTGTTATGAGTATGTCTCAGAAGACCAGCGCTACTGCAAGCAATACTCAGAAGATACCAGACACAAATAAACCTTTAAACAATCCCAATGCTAAAGCAACTCCTGGGATATCCAAACCAGCGCAGATGGAAGAAGTGAATCATAAGACTGATGCTGCCAAATCAAAGATGCCAAATGTGTCAACTGTGACAATTGCTTCATCTTCAACAAGCACTTCAGCTGCGATAAAGACTGCTGCTGTGGCAAATACTTCATCTTTGTCAAGCACTTCAGCCATTACAAGCACTTTAACTCCGCCGAATTTGTCAAACGGTCCAATGAAAAAGTTAAACACAAAAACTGAAAACATTGAAAAAGCCACTCTGAACAAAAGTAGTTCTGCTACGTCGACTAAGCAGAGTCTTACAGTTGTTGATAGTAAAGATACCGTCGGGGCTGATACGGTAGAAGGGGCTGCTGCTTCTGCCAAGAAGAAAAGTTCTTTTCAGATCACAAAAGTGGTCGATGTCGAGGGTGATTTGAACGACACGAAGGACACGACTGATGATCTCGACGATGCTAACACGGATGAACTAAGCTCTGATGTTATGGAGTCATCTCGACAAGTTGAAGCAGAGAGGAATGTCATGACTCAGTCTGTGAGTTCTTCTAAGCAACCAACAACATCTACTGTGGTTAAAAGAGCAGCCTCTGTGATCCAGTCAACCACTCCGAGCAAAGCAAAGGACAATCACTCGAGATTCAAAATAGTCAAAATAGAAAGTAAGGACCATTCTAAGCGTGGCCGGTGGACGTGCTTTGACTTTGCTGATCCGTTAGGCAGTAATACTTTGCCAGACAACGCTAGTACTCACAATGGTCATGTTAACGGTGCTGATAGAGCCTCGACAGGCGATCCCATCTATTATTTTCCCAGCGTTGAGCCGCACAATAGTAAGAGCCCGTTTGTACCGGCTATAGTGTACAACGAGGGACATCCGGTGCTGGAGCGCAACCCGCTGGAGCTGCCTCAGTCGCAGTTCTTTAGCGGCATCGACTGGCAGAGCTCTGGCAGAACATCTATTGCAGGATCTGTAGCGAGTGACACGCTGAGTCAGTACAGGATGCCTGGAACAGTGGAAGCTGGCCCCAGTGGAAGACTTAATCAGTTAAACGAGAAGCTCGTTGCAAGTGCTATGGCGGTGGACATAGCTGCTGCTCAACAGCTTGACTTAGAGGCAGCAGGTGATCCCAATCCGCTATTATCTCCGAGGTCTAATGCAGAATTTGTCACAATGTTATCTAAGAGATCTAGTCAGCAAGGCTCTCCACTACTAGCCATGGTGTCAGCCATCAATCCTGAGAACACAATGGAGAGTGAAGATAGGTCTGTACTCATCCACTCATTTCTTGTAGTACGTTTGTTTGCAACTCTAGACATACCAGTATTACTTTTGTCTGTAGCTGCCTCTTGTGCTGTCTGAAGGTAAAAGCTGGTAAAGCTAATGGTAGCGTCAGTTTCCTCACTCAAAAGCGATGTCAGTGACGGGCGAGCCCAGGATTTGAACCTCGCACACACTGATCCGCTGTCGGTATACAAGTCTTGTGAATTCTTCTACTGTGTTGAAGCTTATTTTAGTCAATTTTGGGTCTAACAATGAAGTGTTATTGTCATATTCCTCTCTGAAGGATATATTGCACTGGTGACAATCAAGCCCAAGATTTGAACCCACGCATACTGAATCCTCAGCACTTGGAAAGCAAAACGATCTTGCCTCAGACTTGACCAAGTTACAGTTGCCTTTTTTCTCAAGATATATCAGATGGTTTCAGTGAGCAATGAACCTGAATTAATCTGCATCCTGTTCAGTACTTTTTCCAATCAATGTGATAATTTGTTGAGTCTTGTTGTTTATAATGAATCACCTTACAAATATCAGAATCGAACTTGTATTGTCATAGGTACGTTTGATTGACTGTAAAATACTTCTTAATTACTTCGTAATTAATAGGACCTTAATAGGACGTATGTTTCACTTGACGTCATGTCCGGGCCGCTACTCAATAGACTATTCTCAAACTGCAGATGTCCTACATCAAGTAAAAAATGAATGGGAATATTTTAGCGAAAGACCGCTTTAAGGTTCGGCTAAGGTTTAGACTTTATTGTGGCATCAAGTTTTGGATCAGAGGAAGGTACTAAGGTGTGAAGGTGAACTGTGAGCAGGATTACATTCATATGGATCCTGCCATTTGACAGAACATAAGAGAGCGAGAGAGATAATTGTTGCACTTATTAAAATTTTATTGGAAATGATTTAGTAACAAAAGCACTTTACTGTAAGCTGATACTGCATGGTTGCATAAGTGAGTGTAGATTATTTTTTCTAAGATTTTTGAAATGAAATTTAAGTTGGATATGGGACGATAGCTAGAAAGATCGTCTTTTGGAGGTGACTGATTTTTAAGCAGAGCAGAAACAACAGAAGTTTTAAAAGTAGAAAAGATCCATCAGAAAATGAAAGATTAACCAGATGGGTAATTGAAGGAAGGAGGGCATCAATGCAAGATTTAAATAGTTTGGTTGGTATAGCACCTAGCCAGCAAGACGAGTCAGTAGAGCAAATTATTATATATATATACATGTATATATATATATATATATATATATATATATATATATATATATATATATATATATATATATATATATATATATATATTAATATACATATGTATAATAAATTATGTTATTTATAAATAATAACATAATTATGTTATAAATAATTTAAAGATCCACTCCTACGTGGACATGAAGAGAAAGACGGTAGATAGAGATGAGTGGAGGCGTTACAACATGGACCTGTCTGTAGGCAGTGCACTAAGAGAGAGAGAGATACATACATGTAATATATAGATTTAATTATATATATATATATATATATATAGTATATATGTCTAATATATATATATATATATATATATATATATATATATACATACATGTATACATATATATTATGTACTAGTATATATGTCTAACACACACACACACACACACACACATATATATATATATATATATATATAATATATATATATATATATATATATATATATATAATTTATATACGCGCCGTATATATACATTATTTATTTATTTATTTAGATCACCAAAAATGGTCATTCAACCCTATACAGTTCACAAGCAATGCAAACAAACAAGTAAATGCTTATTGCATTTACTTTGTGAACACAATTTAAATGTGAACCTTGGTGAACTTAAAACGAAAATATAAAGTATATATATTATACATACATATACATATATATATATATATATATATATATATATATATATATATATATATATATCTATATATATATATATATATATATAGATATATATATATATAGGTATATCGGAATTGTGAGTGATTCGCTAGATGGCGTAGAGTTGCATACGGTCTTCTCTGCAATCTTTATCATGCTTCGATGTTTTTATGCATTCGCTAGATGTCACCGGATATATGACTGCTACAAACGATTGCTTTGCTTGTCTTGAGCAGATAACGTAATTATTTTATATAATGTAATCAGTTTCTTAACTATAACTTCGACTTATTTTGGACTCCCTCCCCGCCATGATGTCGACTCCGTTGCTCGTTCTCTAAGTCCATAACAATATTGCAACGAAGTCAAACCAGTCGTGCAAACTATCATTTAAAGTTCGTCTAATTATGGTAAATGATTGGAAATATGAGAAGGCGTTCCTCTCAACGCGTGGCCATTTTCTTTCAGTTTTATAGCGCCCAAAAGCACGGCATTCAGACTCTGCATGGTGGTACACTGAGGTTTGCTCAAGAATTATGAGTCTCTACGGTCAAATGGGAAGTTTCTCTCTGGGAAGTTTTTCCAATCCTATTAATAGAATGAGCTTCAGAGGGTCTAGCCCCTGATCGTCAAGGTCACTATGATAGACACATACCGTCGTGACCTCTTTGTTATTTTATGATCAATGTAATAATGCTGATTATCAGTATATCTTTTATTGTATTATAATTACTATTAAATATGCTTGTTATTTTTTTGTTTCTAAACTTGATCGATGAATTAACTATCTTGTCACAATCCATTGCTTTGTTTTATCTTTTAGATTTTGTCTCAATATAAAGCGAGTTAGTTGTCACGTTTACGTTGTTATGCGTGGGGTGGATCGTTCGTTGGATCGAACACTCATTGCTACATTTAGAGGAACTGTGTAAATAAATAGATCGATACCTGATAGATCTTGAAGCAGTCGATTGGGTAGATCGCTTGTTATTTGATTGCTGAGAATAACGCGATGTTTTTTGTCATGTCAAGGTGCTAAGTTAGACCTGACAATTAGCAATTAAAGGAAATAAGGAGGTCCCGTTGTTAAATAGATAGTTTGATAATGTCATTTCAGAAAGTAATGTTAAGGTCGTAGTAATGATTTACTTGGTGACGGGTTTGGCTAAGTCTGGGCAAAATTTGTACAAAATTTCTTAATGATAATATATCAAGAGTAAGAACTGTAAGTCTGACAACAATGATCAGTAATCAGTTGTCTTAATTCCTTCTCAGTTATGTTTCTTTCGAATGTTGAACTTGTTGGCTTAAATAATTTTTTGTCGAAGCAACTTTGATCGGTTATTCACAAAGACTATTAGATGACAGTTCTTACGATTAGTTAATGTATAATGTCAGTTATTGTGTTAATGTGTTCTCAACCTGTGTGCTAGCTCGTACAGCAGCTGACACTGCTGCTCTATCAGCTGACACTGCTGCTCCATCAACTGATACTGCTGTTCTATCAACTGATACTGATGCTCTATCAGCTGACACTGCTGCTCTGTCAGCTAACACTGCTGCTTTATCAGCTGACACTACTGATCTATGAGCTAACACTGCTGTTATATGAGGTAACACTGCTGCACTATCAGCTAAAACTGCTGCTCTATGAGCTAACACTGCTGCTCTATGAGCTAATACTGCTGCTCTATGAGCTAACACTGCTGCTCTATGAGCCAGCACTGCTGCTCTATGAGCTAATACTGCTGCTCTATGAGCTAACGCTGCTTCTCTATGAGGTAACACTGCTGCTCTATGAGCTAACACTGCTGCTCTATGAGGTAACACTGCTGCTCTATGAGCTAACACTGCTGCTCTATGAGGTAACACTGCTGCTCTATGAGCTAACACTGCTGCTCTAAGAGCTAACACTGCTGCTCTATGAGCTAACACTGCTGCTCGTGTCTGCTGACACTGCTGCTCGTATCCACTGACACTGCTACTCGTATCTGCTGACACTGCTGCTCGTGTCTGCTGACACTGCTGCTCGTATCCGCTGACTCTGCTGCCTGACAATGATCGACAGCTTAGGCGTGCTCATAGTTATTTATTGATGGGCTCCAGTGGCACGTAGCTATGCGTGGACTACGCTATACTATATGTACTATATGTATATGTAGAATGTCTAAATAGCGTAGGGGTAACGTCATGAAGTTTTAAATGACAAATTCTGAGGTGAATTGAACACTCGTGGGTTCGAATCCCGGCCGCGCTGATCTGAGAGTAAAATCTCGGACATTCACTGGACTGACTATACGTAAAATGGTCTAATTTGCCTAACGGATTAAACATGCGGTATTAAAAAGTGATAGATATCAACATAGTTGATTATTCACTATAATGCGTGCTTACTTTTTTTTACTACTGCTCTGTATTCTGAGACTCTGAATTCTAAACTCCTAAATTTTAAAATTTCTAAATCCTAAACTTCTAAATTTGGATTCTGAATTCTAAGACTTAGGGTGGTAGCAACCTTCTCAATTCGTCATAAAGGTATTAAATCTATAGGTGGGGTTTGATATCCTATTAAATCTTTCATTACCAGTCTCATATCTTAGATTTATCGCTTCGATAATTAATTGGACTGAACTCCCGGATTTTGGTTCACACTATTTATTTATCCCATCCTCTGCTAATCGGTTGGATTTTGTTTCATAGTGTTCACTGCTCAATATTGTCATGGACTTCAGCAGCACTTTAATTTTGTTGCTGTTGTTCGATGGCCGGAATATATAATTTAAACATTACTAGATGTGCCATTTAGCTTGTGTTGTTGTAAGATGTAACACGTAACTATTTGTCAACAATTTATTGTTCGATTTATCGATCAATACATCATAATTGATTGATGGATAAATTTTTAGATAGATTAATCACTGTTTTTGTTAGCACGCACATCAACAGATTTTAATTTCCTAGGTTCTCAGTTAAATTATAATTTGATGAAAAGGATTAATAATAACCTGCCAGGAACGTGTAAAGCGGTCTCGAAGACCGGACACCGGCCATGACACCGCTATAGAAATTGTCGGAGGTTATTATTATTATTATTATTATTATTATTATTATTATTATTATTATTGATCCTGGCTCGGAGTTGTACACAGGCACGCAGTTTTGTCTGTAATATTTTAAACTTTGACATTTGAAGACCGTTATACGTGAGTTGCAGAGAATTTGATGTTGTCTGTGGTCTAACCTTCTAATATAAGTTAGATTCTAAAATAAGAGTTATATTTGACTCGTAAGTATGCACCGAAATAATTTGTGTAATTTATCCTACATCAGTCAATCAGTTTATCACTATAGAGCGTATTAAACGATAATTTTTATTTAGAGCGGCTACGTTTGTTTCCGAAACTTTCAGTCGTGAACGGGTTACGTTTTCGACTATCCTTGACCTTAATAGAAAGTTCAGTAGTATTATATAAACTTGTCTCACATATGCCGAAAATGCCGTATAATCGTCATCATCATCATCATCATCAACAACAGCAGCATCAATCATTTCAATCAATCATACAGCTGTTCAGTGTTCTTACTACAATAAAGACTAAAAATAACACATGTATTCAGCATCCATGTATTATGTTTTCTCTGATATTTTAAATAGGCTTGGTGGTCCAGTTTTGAATGGATTCAGTGATTGCGGTTCATTAAACGGAATGCTATAGAATCTCTTTATTATTATAAGGGTCTTCCAATAAACCATTAATGTGTTTCCTTCGGTGGTGCATTCATTATCTGCTAAAGAATGAGGTTCAGGTAACTAACTGCAAGTAAAGAAAATAAACACAGTAATGCTGTTTTACACAGTACCGTAGATTACTTTCATACTTTCTTGCATAATGTTAATGCAGCACTGCGGCGGATCCTCTGCTTGGTCTAATCCTTGATGATTTCTGCAAAAACAAGTTCAGCTGCCGTCTATTTGATTGGCCACTGATATGGTCTGTTTCTCTGCGTGAAGGTTGCCATTGGCTGTATGGTGTAGCTTAAAATAGCAACGTGCTTCTATTGGCTCTGGATGTGCAGCAATATGCTAATAAGCACTTGTTTACTCGTGAGGTCGTATTGAACCAGTTAAGCTCCGGATTGGCATTGAGCCAATGGACGTGAAAAGTACGACAAAATGGATATTTTAATTTATTAGGCATATTTGGCTATATTGATTTGAATTTTTTAAAATAGAAAATTATACTAAGCGACTATTAAATATAGCGAATCTAAAGTGATCTAAGTTGGCATTCATTTATCATATCGGTACTTGAAATATGGACAAAAACCTGGGCTTTTACAGGTCTATTTTCGTGCCATTTCAAGAACTGTGTTAGAAGGGATTAGTTGCAGTTCATTATTTGCTGCTATCTCAAGTTAAGATTAGTTAACGGTGATACTAGCACGTTGAGTATACCTAGACTATAGAAAGTGGCTTAATAGTTCGTCGGCCACTTGTAGAATAGTCTATAAATAGTCACTAATGATCTGAGCTATAAGAGGCCTACTTCATCCTTGATACATGGGCTTGATCTGGCGGCCATTGCCCGCAGTATCGAAGAGAAATCGGTCAGATTGAACTGATAAAGAATTTCAGAGTCTGGAATCTTGCATTCTTATTTTGAGTTGGATTTATAAACAGATCGAACTAGCTGTATAAGTAATGTCTAACTGGATGGACTAGTTCTCCTCTACGGCGGATCATATTGATAGTTGATGTCTGACAGAATTTTCATGCACAAATGCTGATTTTCAGTTTTAATTCTAATCAGATATTCAGCAATTCTCAACAAGCTGTTAACTGTAGTGCCGCTATCTCAGAAGACTTGCGACAGGGTAAAAAGGGTTTAATTGTACTGCCTGTTGTGTCAGATGGTGGTCGAAATTTAACTTTTAGATGATGATCTGCTAGTTTTGTAATCTCAATTAAACATACGGGTCCATTGTTACGTGCATTTACTATCGCGAATCACTCGTTCTGAATCTAATTTCTCGTGTAGTCTTCAAAAACGGGTAAAACTAAACGCTGTCAGCTGCTGCTGCTGACTCGTGCTTGATTATTGGTTTGTACGACCATTAGTTACGGACCAAATTAATTTCGAACCATTGCATTACGGACGTGAATTTATTGTTATCCTAAACATTTTTCATTGCTGATCGAGTTATCCAGGATTGATTTCAGCAGTTTGGATTAATTCAAGTAAGAAGTGGACTGTGTCATATGAAGTCCTCATCTTGAGAGTTGTAGCTATCTGGGTAACTGTTGATACAACTCTAGAGGATTATCTTCAAATCAAACTTGCCAAGCCGTCAAGATCAGCTTAGCTGCAAAAAGTTAGCCTACTCTTAAATGTTGCGGAATCGTCCGGCTTGATCTGAGGTATATTCTATTACAAGCGTGGCCTTACTTTAAGTAAGGGATCTTAGAAACAGATCTAGGATATCTTGTGTTGACTTACTTGTGAAGAAATAAAAAAGCTGAAATCCGACTTCAATATCAGTCATTGCTCGACGTTTGATCCGGCACCCTAGTGCTTGGATATAATGCTACAGTGTCAGCTGCCGCCTGCCAACAGACAATTTGATCATAGCGCTGAAGCTGCCGGTACGAGGGGCGACAACTCTGCCAGGGACT
Source organism: Enchytraeus crypticus (assembly GCA_905160935.1). Lineage (NCBI taxonomy): Eukaryota > Metazoa > Annelida > Clitellata > Enchytraeida > Enchytraeidae > Enchytraeus > Enchytraeus crypticus. The sequence continues at coordinate 664,721 of CAJHZI010000907.1, forward strand.
CGCCTCGAGGCTCTCCTGGCAGTTCCCCCAGGCTCGCCGCCACGAGTGGTATGGGCGCTGAGAGACGACTGTCCAACCTCGTGGGGTCCAACTTCATGGAGTCTGCCACGTCCATCTTTAAAGTCTATATCAGGGACTCTTTGTCCGGAGATGATAGGTAGAGTAAGTCTGAAAAATTATGTGATGAGAGGTTGAATGTGTCTGATAAATATGTGATGATAGGTAGAGTGTGTCTGATAAATATATGATGTTAGCTAGAGTGTGTCTGATAAATATGTGATGATAGGTAGAGTGTGTCTGATAAATATGTGATGATAGGTAGAGTGTGTCTGATAAATAAATGTGGTCGGTAAGATATTCGACCGCGGATCAGCATGTACAGAGTTCAAATCCTGGGCTTTCCTGTCCCTGACATCGCTTTCGAGTGAGGAAACTGACGTTAATTTTAGCTTAAAATATGTGATGATAAGTTGAATGTGTCTGGAAAATATGTGATGATAGGTAGAATGTGTATTAAGGAATTTTTCAAGATAGTGGCTACAGATGATATATATTCTATAAGAAATAGGAAGAAGAATTGGATGGGTCACATTCTGAGTGGAGATAGTTTACTAAAGGAGGTCACAGAAGGTATAGTGGACTTAAAGTTCAACCTGAAGATGTATTCCTGTTCTCTTCATAATTACAGAAAATGTTACACTCTTCGTACTAGGGTATCATTTTGAAGATTTCATTTATCTAGTCTCTTTATCTAAAATCTTTGATGATTTCGCTAACCTTTCGGAAGGGCTCTCACATTGTCTTGTGTGCAGTAATATTTCTTTGCACTTTGCAATTTTTCATTACTAATTTGTAAGCCTAATAACTGAGAAAGATGAACTAATGGTATTGCAATATCTTAAATGAGCAGTTTGTACATAATTCTATCAGATGACATATAAGGAAATAACTACACTATAATGTCAAATTATAATGTAACATCATAACAATAATTACTTAAAAACTAACAATTTTAAGGTACGTCAATATTAGTGTAAGTTAAAAATTAATATATGAATTACAATTATTTTGACAGCTGTTATCATGCGTCTCATTTAGTTTATTAGGCAGAAATTTTTTTTTATGAAAGCTTTTAATTCATTTACTTGACACCACGAATCTATAGAAGCCTACGTTGCCACACAGTATGGCAAGGTTAATCCAGTGCTAATTAAGTTTTCTACAAAAGTAAGCATGTGCATTTGTCATACGTAAATGAAGTATGCCATAGATATACCAATAGGCAGTGCACTAAGAGAGGGGGAGAGATAGAGAGAGGGAGAGAGAGAGAGATAATATTAACATTAAAGGTTTGTGCAGAGAGCGTCACTGATTAAATACAAATATATTAATGTACATTTGTGCGGCTTTCATGAAATCGGGAACTCAATAATTATATTCAACTTTCAAAACAGTATTTGTTCTACGCCAAGTATTTTTAAAATCTCTGCATAACAGTACTAATAAATTAACAATACTTCTATTGCTGAATTGACGTCACTTGTCGTTAAAGTTGAGTCATAATATGAAAAATGTCAGATTTTGAATGTGTACAGTGAAGTTGCTAACATAATAACTATATATGCGACTTGGCTATACTTGTGGTGTTGCTAATTAGATAGCGTTGGAGGCAAATTAATTAGCTGCCAGTGCACACATTGATAGTCACGAAGGTTTTAATGTGGGTAGGATTGTCTTAAGAAATTCACATTATTATATGATTAGATTTCATATTAGCGAGAAATTGACGTCAATTCTGGGGTAGGAGTTTTGTTAAGTGGAAACATTTATAGTCGTGATTTTAAATTTTCGGCCGCGCTGAGCTGAGAGTCAAATCACGGACATTTACAGTACTTCTTATACGCAAAATGGAATAAATTGCCTAAAGGTTTTAACGTGGTGTAAGAAATAATCATCATAGGCTCATCTTCTAGGGAATATAGGCTCATTGTTTAATATTAATTTGACTGTAATGCGTGTTATTTATTTAGTAAGGATTCGTTGCAATTTAGTAGGTTCGAGTATAGCCAATATTTGATTACGTTTAATCCTGTGGTACAAAAAGTTCAGTGTTACATTTTCTAATGATACCATTTCTACTGGATTCTTCAGCATTTTCTGTAGTCGAGGGATGACCTCTCTCCCCACAGGACCTGATGACTGGAGCTCCCTGGACTGTGTCTGGATGTAGTGCAGAGTGGCTGTTCACTGTACGGCGGTACTGATGTGATTTATGAAAGCAGTTCTTAGAATCTGTATGGAATGTTGAACTGAACTCTATACTATATATATTTATGGCTTTGAAACTGTCGAATCTACCCCAGGCGCCGTTTAAATTTCTGATGTAGTCCTGTGTTACCGCATACCATAGGTCAGATGTTGGAATCACTTGTTTAGCTTACCTCTGAAGCAGTAAAATTAAAGATTTTTCTCGTGTTTTCTGGAGCTCGTTTTTGTGGCTTAAGAGTTAAGACCAAAAGCCAAAGCCTAGTTTTGCGCCAATAAGATGGCTCGAAAGCATATCAGTGTCAGAGAGAGCCCTGGATTTGAACCCTGCACCTACTGATCTTCAGTCGAATAACCTGCCGTTGGGCTACCGTATCTGCTAGGTAGCAGGTCGGTAGGTTATGTTTCAGTTTTTTTAAATTAAACAGTTGTGCAATAATATTCTAATCATAATCAGATTGAGGAACTCGTGTAATGACTATAGAGGGATTTTTTGGTCGAATCGTGTTTACTTTGACTCTCGTATGTTTATATTGTTTAGACTATCAGACATTTTAGTTACTTCATTGCTGTAGATCTCTAAAATGGGATGAAGCATTACAGATGTCATGGCGTAGTCACGTGATGTACTGAAGACATGTGAGACAGAGCTTGGTACTCATTTCCTCCTAAATGTTTACTTCGGCCTTACTCCGGTATTTTCAGTCCTGGTTAAAGGTTAAAGAATTAAATATTATGGAAAATAAATATGTCTGTCGGTCGTCTTTTCAAATCGCATGCTTCGTAGTTGGTAGCATATCATTCAGTTGGCAGACTGCGGAGAAGTAGATACAGGGTTCTAATCTGGTGTTCATTGACTTGCTTTTGAGACAGAAACTTGAATCAAAGTTTTCACTAAGCTTTTATTAGCCTGAATCATCTCTCTCGTCACGTTTACTTTAGTTTATTCTTGCGGGAGCTGCAGCACAAGTTCTGTAAACAGTCAGTGTTTGAAGTGAACTACAAAGCCGCTATATACCAGCTGCGCCAGACGGTAGAGCTATGATCGGTATTGTGTTTATGTAAGCTAGAGGTCAAGGCGGAGTTTAGAGCCAGTTGGTTGACTCTAAACTGTGACTGGAGCCAGTGGCGATGTCGGTAAGATATTCGACCGCGGATGAATTTGTGCGGTCTAGCTTTATGGTTGTTTTAACTTGTCTTATGCAATAGGATGATCGACAGCTGTGATCTAATAAGTACGATATGAACTGAAATGATTGGATTGTTAAAAGTCGTCCTAGAAGAAAGAATGCAAGGTAAAATGATTTAGAAGTGATTGAGGCAATGTATGTTGGACGATTTCATAAAGTTTTCTTGCTTATGATGAAAAAGCAAAGATTTGAATTAATTTGAGGAATTATATGTTATGGAACAGTCATTAGACTGTACTCTCAGAGAGAAGAGAGCGAGAGAGAGAGAGAGATGTATGAGGTGGGCGCGTGATGTATGTCAGCAGTTGCTTTCATCGTCTCGTGGCTGAACGACTGAGAGAGGTTAAGATATAGGCGAGCGTACCTGGTTATATTTAACTGCCTCCGGTAATATGTTGAGTCTTTCTGAGAACTTCACTCTGGTTTATAATTAGCTCGATGAAGTTCTGGAGGTACTTGCTTCGATCAATGTATCGATTGATTGATGATCGATGTTAATCTTGTATTGCTATATAGAATCTGAACTAAAGGGTAATTATACATTTAATAATTAAACTGGCGTTGCATTAAATCGAAATAATTCAAATGTTAGGTTGATGTTGAGGCATTGAAAGCTTCGAATAGATTTCGAGATTTACGGTGAATCTCGATCTGTGTACTGGTTACTAGGAGATTCAAAGTCACCCTCCTATTCTTCTAGAGTCTAGGAAACTGGTAAGACTTCAACCGCACAGTTGAAAGAAGATGGAGAAATTGGCAGAGAAACCAGAAATGGACAATTATCATTTGAGTGGCCAACCAGACCCTAAACCAGCTCTGAACTTCCTCGTCGTAACTGGGTTCAGCTGAACTAGTATCGCATAGGTCAAGGTCGATGCGCAGAGTGCAAGCATTGGAGGGTCTGACAAGATATGCTGGGTACTCGTGTGGTGCTCTGCTGGGTGCTCGTGTGATGTTCTGCTGGGTGCTCGTGTGGTGCTCTGCTGGGTGCTCGTGTGGTGCTCTGCTGGGTGCCTGTGTGATGTTCTGGTGGGTGCCTGTGTGATGTTCTGCTGGGTGCTCGTGTGGTGCTCTGTTGGGTGCCCGTGTGATGTTCTGCTGGGTGCTCGTGTGGTGCTCTGCTGGGTGCCCGTGTGATGTTCTGCTGGGTGCTCGTGTGGTGCTCTGCTGGGTGCCCGTGTGATGTTCTGCTGGGTGCTCGTGTGGTGCTCTGCTGGGTGCCCGTGTTGTTCTCTGCTGCAAACTCTTCCACAGCACATTGTAGAAGAATGGCCGGTGTCACAGTTCGATGTGGTTTGGCTCGTTGATACAGTGCTAGTGAGGTTGCTTAACGATGATTAACGAGTATGACATATGCAGGAAGAAGAAGAAGAAGATTGTTCAAAGCATAATCTATTATTATTGTTATTTCTTCAACCATCGTTTTTCTCATGAAACTAACTATAATGAAATACGATAGCGTTATCAACTCATATTGCGCCCTTAATCAAAGCGTCTTTAATCTCTATCTTCCACTATTACGGTTCTCATTTTTTGCCTATTAGCCAAACGTCTAGATTTAAGACAGCTTGGAAAGTTCTGTACTATCTATTTTTAAACATCCGCAGTAGTTGTCTCTATTGAATACTTAGAAGAGCTGATTGTGAATACTAATGTTAGTGTTAGTCATTGTTAGCTGTTAACAATGCTTGATATGATGATCCCATTTGTTGTGATCACGTTACATACGTGATCCTCCAGTGTGAACAAACAGTTAAGCGTGCTTGAATGCTTGTAGATCGCTGTTATATCTACGTCTCTTCTAGAGAATGTTCCAGACTGGGTGTATAGTGAAACGAGCTGCACTGGGCGATTAATTTAGATAGTTAGATAGCAAGCTGCCATTTTATTTCTTGCTTAACTTACTTTTTATTTGACAGTAGTATCACCCTTATGTCTGCACCACTGCGAATAGATCAGCCGTATACGACGCATGTCGTATGAGGCAACTAAACGTGAACTGAGGACGGCCTTTAAAAATCAAGCTTTAACCCAGGGGATAATACAGTTTTTGACCACGGGATATGATATATCTTTTTCTGGCCGAACATTTTCGACATAAGATAATTCTATTTCTCAGCTCAAACACTGTTGACTTCTTTGTCACAAAATCTTAACCCATTCGACTGCCTTAATATTCCATTACCCATGTAGCTGTAACTACTCGTGCTATTTTGAATTCACTTTAGTCTAATTTTTTGAGCAGAGCCATATTAACTTTTAGGTATTCACTTGACCGCTTGTCTCGCTGATTAGTGGAATGTGCTGTCAGTGCATTGATGATACTGATAATGAATTGAGGTCGACTCTCAATGCTGATCAGTAGAATGTGTTGTCAGTGCATTGACGATACTGACAATGAAGCGAGGTCGACTCTTAATGCTGATCAGTGGAATGTGCTCTAATCGAAAGCTTCGTGGAATATATCTGTGGCGTGAGAAGTATGGCGGGCTTAATAAGGAGGAGGTGAAAATAAAGCTAACTATATCTTGTAGGCGAAAGTGAAAAGATTTTATAGACATTTGATCGATTGTTTTCATGTAATTGGGTGTTGTCATTGGCCGGTATTTTTTATACCTACCGACTTTGTATTTGCTTGTTTTCATGTACTCACTGAAGACAGTTGATCTGTCCGATATTGAATTGAAATGTAATTTCCAGCGTATTTTAACAAACTAAAATGGCATATTTAACAGAACGATGGTGCGCTCACTTATGAGTGACAGGCCTAGCGAATGATAAAGTGAGTGAAGCAAGAGATTAAAGAGGAGAGAGGATCATCCTCAGAGCTGTAGTGATAAAATATTAGAAGATTAAATTGTTATAAAATAAAAAATAATATACTGTACGTCTGATGATAGTGTTTTGTGTATACAAAAGCTATTGAGGTTAAATATTGTGTTTCTAGTAGCTTATTTGTAGGCTGCGTACGACAGCTAGCTTGCTACGAATAGCTATACTGCTAGTGATGGCTATTCTACTTAGCGATGGCTGCTTAGTGTTATGTGTATGTGTTAGTGATGTGTTAGTGATGTGTTAGTAATGGTTGCTCTATTATGAACTGGTTGAGAGGTACAGTGTTACGCTCTCTGCTGTATGTGAGCATATCCTGTGTGGAGAAGAAGGCGTGGTGATTCAGGAGTAGTTATTAATGTTTGCTCCACTTATATTTGTTTCCAAGGCACTGTTCTTCGAACTAATTTTCATTTGCATATCTCTAGTGTTCAGCCTTTTGTCAAGTCAAAGATACATATTCCTTTCACTGTCTACTTTCACGCCCCATAAAGAGCACTCTATAGTATCCCTTTACATAAAGCTCCGCCTTATTTTTTCAATCAAAATTAATTTTAACTTAATAATTTACTTGGGAAAAATATGATTTCTGAGGTAGGTTCCCATTCCATTCCTCAGTTCTGGCTTAAGTCGCCTTTTATATCATACGAGCATGTAACGGTTAGTCTATTCTTGAATGTCCCAGATACAACACGGATTCTGACAAAACACGGATGTAAATGAGACAAAACCCTTGGGATAAAAACGAGTGGCTGAGTTGAGATGTGGCGTTGAGTAGTATAGTTTTTTAAATATTGTCAAGGTCGATTCGATATACATATTGGTATGTATTTAGTATGTATTTATATTGGTAATTGTATATCTAGTAAAGTAGTTAATAATACTGCTGGATAAGTAAAGTTAAGATTTAAAGTATTGAGTTTTATTAAAGTAAGATCCTAGGCGGTAGCTATGTTAGGGAAAGTGACCAATGAGGGCATGCCTAAACAGGAAGAAAAGAGATCCAGATGGAAGCGTGACAACACGGACGTAAAACGTGCCAAGTTGAAAAGAGATTTAGGAGATTTTAAGAATATCAAGAGTAGACGAATTGAGAGCAATTCGAAGGGTTCGGGTATTCGAACTATTTGTAGTCCATCGAACAGTCGATGTGGAGAGAGCGATCGGTAGACGATCGAAGAGGGAAGAGAGTTCCATCGAAATAAATATTCTGACCTAGGGATAATATTAGAAGGTATCCTAGTAGGCGAATAGTCGAGAGGAAAGTTAAGTAAAGAGTAGGAATTTATGCTAGAGAGCGTATTAGTAATTTGTATGTCAAAAGTAATTGTATGTAATATAAAGTACTTACTTTGGCGTTATATTTAAAGTGAACTGTAATTCGATGGAGAAGTATAATTTAAAGTTATTCGAATTTCGCGTACACGTGTTATTTGAAATCGTTTTAGTTTTCGTTCTACTATATATCCGTGTATTATTTTACTTCTTTTCATATTAAATAAATATTTAATTTAATACAGTCGTTGAAGTTATCAATCGTTAAGTAAGATATCTAGATTCAGTCAAATCGAGGACAGGTAAAAATTCCAAAATAATTACTAGAGGCAGTTTATTAGTGATTTGAATCCTGGACTATTTGATATCAGGTTCCTGACAAATATTGAGCACTTTCTAAATCTTAGTAAGTCTCACTCCATATTGTGAGCCAGTATTTGTACAAAGATTTATATTAATACCAGATCCATTGATGTTCTGGCTAAGCAATGATGATTGATTATTTATTATTGTAGAGTAAATTATTAAGTTAAAATTAATTTTGATTGAATAATTAATTAATTGATTCAGTTATTAGCATTGGCTGAATAATTCGTTGGTTAGTCTATGAATAACTGTGGAATGAATTAGAAGAAAGATTGAAAATGATTAAGTCGTTACAGTGACTCACCTAATTTTATTGTTTTTGTGTTTTACAGTTCTAACAGCAATGTTGCCATCGACAACAAAATTGAGCAAGCGATGGTGAGTGTGGGTTCATCTATACACATATGATACTGCTAATTGATTTGTGCTGATGAATTCTGTACATTAAACCTATTAAATGAGTTTTTCTGAGCCTTCTGTTGAAGAAATTTCTGATTTTCTTAGATGGGTAAATGGCTGTTGTATATTAATGTTTTTATTTAGACCTGGTTCACACAATCTTTTGCCCTCTTTTAATTTACGGTCTGCAGTGTTTCAGTTCTCACTCTCTCGTTGATCTATGAAAATGACTTCTTTAGACACACCTCTATGTAGCTGCTTTACAGTCCATCATAATTCTGTTGCTGCTTGTGTGTACTGGTGTGTTTAATCACTAAATTCATCACCCAGGATTTGAACCCCGCACATACTGATCCGCGGTCCAATATCTTACCGACATCGCCGTTGGCTCCTGCCGACTGGTGATCTCAGGATTTGAACCCTGCAGCTACTGATCCGCTGTCGATCAACTTGCCAACATACCACTGGCACAACCCGTCTTTGTAGACTATTCGAAACAAGATGACTTTAACGACAGTATATGATGTGTATATATGTGATGTGTACGTATGATGTGTATATGTGATGTATATGAATGTGTATGTATGTGATGTGTATGTGTTGTGTATATATGTGATGTGAATTTATGTGATGTGTATGTATGTATGTGGTGTGTATGTATGCGATGTGTATGTATATGATGTAAATGTAATGTGTGTATGTGATGTGTATGTATATGATGTGTATATAATATATATATGATGTGTACGTATGATGTGTATATATGATGTATATGAATGTGTATGTATGTGATGTGTATGTGTTGTGTGTATATGTGATGTGAATTTTTGTGATGTGTATGTATGTATGTGGTGTGTATGTATGCGATGTGTATGTATATGATGTAAATGTAATGTGTGTATGTGATGTGTATGTATATGATGTGTATATAATATATATATGTGGTGTGTACGTATGTGATGTGCATGTATGTTATGTGTATTTATTTATTCATTTATCACACGCATTCCACAAGAGCTACATGACAAATGTTCTACAATAGAAGAAAAAGCGTATGAACGGAAATAAAGGCCTTGGTGAGGCTCTTACGTATTCCGAGAGGGTAAATCGTAGGAACCAAATTATATACGCATTAAAAACATATATCAGATAGACTAAATTAAGCAATTTACGCTTATTCCATTGAGTCCCATAAAACAGTTGAGAGACAAATAAAGTTTAAAAAATTACTGTGAATTATGTGTGAAGTTAAACAATCAAAAGGTATGTATGTTATGTGTATGTATGTGGTGTGTATGTATATGATGTGAATGTTTGATGTGTATGTGATGTGCATGTATATGATGTGTATATATGTGATGTGTATATATGTGGTGTGTATGTATGTGGTGTGTATATATGTTATGTGTATGTATGTTATGTGTATGTATATGATGTGTATATATGTGGTGTGTATGTATGTGGTGTGTATATATGTGGTGTGTATGTATGTACTGTGTATGTATGTGGTGTGTATGTGGTGTTTATGTTGACAGGACCTGGTAAAGAGTCACCTGATGTTTGCTGTCAGAGAAGAAGTGGAGATATTGAAAGAACAAATCAAAGATTTAGTGGCGAAAAACAATCAACTGGAGTACGAGAATAGTATACTACGAGCAGAGGCCACGCCCGAGACCCTGGCCAAGCTGTCAGCTGCTCTCTGATAGACAACCGATGTGCGGTATACGAGAACACTCTGATAGTTACCTCTGATAGACAACCGATGTGCGGCAGAAAAGAACACTTTGATAGTTACCTCTGATAGACAACCGATGTGCGGTAGACAAGGACACTCACACTTTGATAGTTTCCTCGCTTGAAGCTTTGGCTAAGCTGTCGGCTGCTTTCTAACGGTTCTAACGTTGAAACCTTGGAGAACTTTCAATGTACTCTCTGATAGCTAACCAATCTCTTACCCGTGACTATAGCTAACCTATAAGCTTCTCTGCTTTAGATGTTTAGCTTATTCTGCGTGTTTGCACTGTATGCTTAAATACGGGCAAGCGGATAGATAAATTGAGTCTCTATATGGGCTAAGTGGAATTGTTTGAGAATGATTGAAGGAAGAAAAGCTCCCATGATGATATCGAGAATGTAAAGAAGGATTGTCAACCTTTAATATTCAATTTGTCGCCCGGTTAGAACGCGTTCTATCAGACATGATGAATTCAACTCACCGGTGACGTAACACTCACACTCGAACATTTGACCTCGAAGGTGACTTAGTGTTCAGATAAAATGACATCATCTTGAAGATATGAAGACGTCAGCTGTCTGAACTGATGACGTCAAGTTTTAGGCGATAACGTCGCCTCCTAGGCTCCTAGATATGTTGACGTCAGCTGTGTAATATGATGACGTCACCTCTTACATAGGATATCCCGAGTTCCAACTAAAATGTGTTGAGATGAATAATTTTTGAAGTAATGTTTGGATATGCCTAATCCTCAATGAGAGACTTTGAATTCTTCTGGAATTATTTTTACTTTGAAGCTTAATTACTAATGTTTGTGCCATTTGCTGTAGATTACTGTAAGCTATCGTGACGTAGTTAATTGAACTTAAACAGCTTTCAAATGTCATAGTTTAAAGGTAGCAAGCCATTCACTTGTCAACGAAGTTTCATAAGCGTTTATATCGTTATTTTCTGATTGAGCATTTGTTGACATACTGAAAATGAATATCGTTTTTGAACCTTCTGTTTGTTATTGAAACATAATATTGATTATTATTATTATTGTTATTATTATTAAATAATATTGCTATTATTATTATTATTGTTATTATTATTATTAATATTGAAATTGTTGTTAATTCTGTAATGTTATGTTGCTGTGGTTATAACTAACCTTAGTGATTTAATCATGGCACATTGTTCTGAATGAGCGCTATAGAAATGTTGAGAATAGTGAACATATTGTATATTTGAGAATCAAAACTTTTAAAGCTCATGTTTTAAGTATTGTTGTTAAAAAGTTCGTAAATAGTTATTGGAAGTGTGAACGAATCCTGAAGAGAATATCTCTAACGTGTGCATAGGCTCGTTGAAATTACTTATTAGATTGTGATATTATAGTGATATTACCCTATTATAGCGTGTGTGTGTATATAATCTTTTAAAGATATTGTTTTGTACTTAATGTACGTAAAATAAGCTGCTAAGATAATTGAATCTCTGTTAAATATATAATTCTATGTAGCGGGGCATTTTTATTTTTATTTGATCTGCAAGTTATAAGTACTCCTGATTGGGTTTTATATTGATTGATCACTTGAGTAATTGATTGTTTCATCCATTGATTGATTTTGACTCGTTAGTTCTTTGGGCGATGGTAAACTGTAGTAGTTCTTGTTATAGTGTATAGGCTTGCAACAATCTATTACATTAGTGAAGACTCGGCTGCCTACAAGCCCGTCTTGTTCATGTTCATAACATCTTTTGTCAATATCACAGTAAATAGGATCACCAATATTTGATTTAAAATTTATCCGCTGCTTTCAACTTGACCTCTCTCTCTATCTCTCTCTCGCACTCTCTCGTTCTTCATGATTTTATGTATTGAAATGTATTTAGCATCAGCAGTTACTTGTTTCACCTTCTTTTGTGTACAATAATACAACTGCATTGAATTGTACACTGTAGATTGAGTTGAGATCGATGAGAGAGAGATAATGTAAATTTTGTGATGGCTGCATTCGTACGATACGTAACGATTGTATGTTTTATTGGATGACATAGTGAGAGCCTGGACTCTTTTAATTGTGGACGTGGCGTGAGTCCGCATTTCATTGACTTTTGGAAATATTGGAATGTCATTGAACCGACACTGTTTAAGATCTCATCTTTCTCTTCCACACTTATTTTTGAGCGTGTCATTTCTTTGTGATTTGTGATACAAAACGTACCTGACAACATCCTTTGGATGTAGAAAGGAACGTTAAGCCTTCCATTTAATATTATTAATATTATTATTATTGCTGTTGTTGCAAATTTTGTTTCTGAATCTGTTTGTGTAATGCAACGTCAATGCACCTGTAGCATACAGTAAGTTAATGTCGTTACTGCTATTAATGTGTATGAAGTACATATAGATTATGTTCTGCATGATTGAATTAGTGATGTTCTTGTTCTGATGTATTGTTATGTAGTAAGACTCTTTCTATCTCACTCGCTCTAGTATTCTAATAATCCGCTGGCTCACAATACATATTTCTACTGCCCACTCATGGCCTTCTTCCGTGGGCGGAACTTAGCGCATAGAAAAAGCTTTCGCATCATAAACGAAGTTAAGCTTGTCGGCCGCGGTCAGCAATCAGAATGGGCGATTACTTTGGAAGACTGGATGCCGATAACTTTGAGTTTAAAGCCCAGAGACAATTTACTTCTAAGTTTTGGTCTGCGCAAATCGGTACTCTATCAATAGGCTAGAATTGCTAATGGTCACGGAGAGAAAGAAATATGGAACAAACAGCAACTAGGCAACTGTCGTGTCGTGTGTGTAACTAAAGAGAAACCCGTTAAGGAGGGTATAGTCGACCGGAAGGTTTATTTCTACCATAAATCTTGTTGTGAGGATTTAGGTGGAGATTCTCCATTAAGCACTCTAGTCCTTTCTCACAGCACCCGCAGTGTACGCGTAGTCTATTCTACAATGACTCGGACGCAATGCGGGCATATAAAACATTAATTGCGATTCCTATCTAGAACGAGCCAAACAGCCTCAATCGCTGTGGCTTCTATAAGTTTCAGCTGCCGGTTGCCAAAGCCAAACGGCGATGAAATTACAAACAGCCGTATTTTCATTGTAACGTATAGATGTTGATACTGTAGTTGTAGAAATATAGGGCTGAAGACTGTACAGTAATACCTGCAGATATTAGCATGGCATATGTTGCGTTGATGTATTGCACTCATAATTATAGTATGACGCTGAACTTGCTGGTTGTTTACAACCAACCAGCTTGCCTGCAGATTATTGCTGGTATTATATAAATGACGTGCATCAAAATAGTGGTGTTTAAAGTATTTAATTTTAGTGCTTCTGCCTGAATATACAACGAGTTCTAATTATAACTGGCTGGAGCCAGTGGCGAAGTCGGTAAGATACTCGACCGCGGATCAGTTGATGCGGGTTCAAATCCTGGGCTCGCCCGTCACTGACATCGCTTTCGAGTGAGGAAACTGACGTTAACCTTATCTTTACCAGCTTTTTTAACACTAGGCAGCTTTAAAGGTCAAGTTTTTAAACGTTAGATAAGCGTACGCTTGTTTATTGTGTCTGAGCTAAATTGTTTAAAAAAATCGCTTGAGTGGAATATTTTTAAGAGAAAAATGATATTGAGACATAGTATCAGCCACGGCTATTGGACGTTAGTTGTAGCAGATGAAAGCGTTATTACTCGATTTTATTTATAATTAATTATATATTAGTCATGATTAGACAGAAGTTATTATAGTTATTTATCCTGTGTGTTAGTCTATTCTGCTTTTGCGTGATTCAAAAGGAATATTGCTGTTAATATTTTTGTTTAATGCTAAGTAATTGTTGAACTAGTAAATTATGTCTGAACGCATCATCTCTTTATCTTTCTACATTTGTATATATTGTCGACAATGTTAATCATTGTTTCCTAACGTTGTTACAAAACTTTACTCTGTGATTTGATATGTTCTCACAATATAATAATGATTATAATGTATTTGCAAGTATTTTGTTCACTGATCACTTATTTACTATAAATCAAAGGATATATGTAAACAAATTTTTTGTAATGTTTATCGCTTTTGTATCCGTGACAAATGTGTTTGACTTATTTCCTGTGAAGTTTAAAGCAATTAATTGCATTGTACGATGTTGTATGCAACTGAAGGTCACTTAGCTCTTCGTCGACACATACTAGATATCATGGTGGTAGACAGGTTACGTTGTACTGGCTTTAATGAAGCCAAACTGACACCATTGTTGAAGTCATACCCTACAGGTATGATTTCTGAGATTGTTTCTCGTTTTCTTCATCAGTATCTACACTTGTCTCCACTTTCGAAACTCATGACATCTTCCAATTTTTAAAATTATCTGATCGCATACAGTGAACATTATAATACTAATTAATTGTAGGGTAGTCATAATTGCAGACTCTAATCTACGTACGGTCAGTGTTACACCAACACTGACCGTACGTAGATTAGAGTCTGCAATTATGACTACGTTGTCAGTGTAGTCTGGAGTAATTTAGTGGCCAAAGGCTGCCATACAGTGTAATAGACTGCAACCAAGTGGATAAATTCATTAACAAATAGGAAGACGAGCTATATTGGAGACATTATAAGGGGGAAAGTTTACTAAAAGAGGTAATTTGGAATGTTAAATGATTTAAAGATCCAGTCATATGTGGGCATGAACAGGAAATCGAAATACAGAGAAAAGTGGAGGCGTTATATGCCGTGGATCTGCCGGTAGATAGTGCACAAAGAGAGAGAGAGAGAGAGAGAGAGAGAGAGAGAGAGTGCTATAAACGAAAGGCCTCCTTTTGCCAAGGCTGTCAGTGACTTCGCAGTCTCTACACTGTATCGTTCAGCGACTCTTTTAAACTGGAAGATCTCTAGTATTCACGACGATTCAGCGCAGTTGCTCGAACGGTTTTTTTAAACTCTGGCCTTGTACATCCGGTTAAAGTATAAATAGTAAATAATGATTATCATAGCTAGTAATAGGCATAATTTAATTTTCACATATCCGAGGAGAGACCAGTAACAACTGTAGAGGTAACGGCCTTCAGTTGTACATTACGCCTGAGACGTCCGTCCCCTCGCACTCTGACTGGAGATATTGATTTTGGGGCGGGATTAGCGCGCTCGGTTAAGTTGCGCGTCAGTTGAACGAAGTTAAGCTCCATCGCGCTGGTTAGTACTTTGTGGGCGACCACCTTGAAAGACCGAGTGTTGAGAAATCTGAAAGAAAAAATCCCGAAGGTATTGGAAGGTTATTCTTATACCCGCGCCGGCTGCAATCGATGCGCCAACAAAAGGTAACGATTACTAATAACCATGGAGGGGAATGGAGGAAATAACGAAAACTACAAAAACAGAAACTAAGAAAGGAAACTATGTAGCACATGCGGTATGTCATGTGTGTAACTACGCGAACAAAAATATTGTTGACTTGTTTTCTATGTCCTGCTTTTGTTTCTGTTGTTAAATTATTATCATGCTTTAATATTAATTTAACTATTAAGAATTTTCTTGAATGATAGGTGAACGAAGATTTTGTGTGACATTTTTTCCTAATTGTTACCTGACTCAGTTGTTAGCTATTTAGTCATGAATTTGTTACTTCCAGAGATATTCGTAAGCTTTTGTATGTTTGACACCCTTATTTGAAGTTATTAATGCATATTTGTATAATTATATCCTTTAGCATGTTTTGTCCTTTCATTTGTCGCATTACTTGTAAATTGTACTAAGATGTAAACAATATTTATTCGTCATTAAAGAAAACAAACAAATTACAATTAACTAGATCTTGTAAATTTTTATCGCCGTAGATCGCCTGAATCCTGGAAAAAGCTCAGAAATTTAAGTATTATACCAAAACTAAATATGTTGTATGGCCGTGCTGTTTATGCCCGTGGGTTTCAATAGTAGGATTCTATGCTCATCTGATCTGAGATGCTTATCAAGGCTGTTGTTGATGTAACTATACTAAGTTGTTGTTTTGAATCCCAGCTGCTCTGCTTTGTACAGCATTTGTAGAACGAGATATACAACAGCTGTATACTACACACAGCAACGCTAGAGTAAGATACATAGCAGCTGTATAGTAAGATACATAGCAGCTGTATAGTAAGATACATTGCAGCTGTATAGTAAGATACATAGCAGCTGCATAGTAAGATACATAGCGGCTGTATAGTAAGATACATAGCAGCTGTATAGTAAAAAAGCTTGTAAAGCTAAGGTTAACGTCAGTTTCCTCACTCGAAAGCGCTGTCAGTGACGGGCGAGTCCAGGATTTGAACCCCGCATCTACTAAATTGCGGTCAAGTGTCTTACCGACTTCGCCACTGGCTCCAGCCGAAAAACTAAGAAACTGTTGTCTCTAAATTATTTATATTTCACAATGTATAAATTAATAACTCAGAATCATGTGTAAAACATATAATATAATGGTTGCACACGGGGCCGCATCAGTCTCACCTTGGATGGAACAAGGGTAATCGAGACAGGTAAGCGTTAATGTCAGTTCAATACTCGTTAAAGCATATATCTCTATTAGTTCACTGCCTACTGGCAGGTCCATGGTATATAACGCCTTCACGCTTCTCTGTCTTGCGTTTTCCTTTTCAGGTGTACGTATGCTTGGATCCCTTATTCATCTAACATTCCCAATCTCGGCCCGCCTCTGCATTTTTGATGTGCCATTCTTTCTTTGGGGATGTATGCTTTTCACGAGGTGGGCCCATAGGCCTTTCTCAGCTTTGACTAACATTTACTAGGCAGGGGCGTCTTTCCCTGAAAAAAACTATCGTGTTTATCAATATAATATATATATATATATATATATATATATATATATATATATATATATATATATATATATATATACCGAGACTAAGAATGTCCGTTTCCTTATCTAAGGATGATGTCAGGGGCGTCCCCACAGCACACATCACTACAGATCAATTCACCCAGACCAATCTACAAAAGAAACGTGCTGAGCAGAAGTAAGGTTCTAAATGAAAGCCGGTCCGGTGATCAAAACTGGTCAGGGTAGATCGATTACGTCTTCGGTGGGAAAAGGTAATTCTTAAGCTTACCACTTAGTAATACACTATCGCTATACACTTAGTAATAGAATATCGTAATGGAAAGAAGTAATAGAATATCGTACTATAGAAGTTGAAAGATAAGAACGATAGCGAAGATTAGTAGGTAAAGAGTTCCAGATTGTGGGAGGTGCAAATAACGTCTGCACAATGATATTTGTAACAGAGCAGATTGGCATCGATGGAACGAAGTGCACGTAAGAAACAATTGGCAGAATGAAGAAGATCAGATAGACTGAAAAAATTACGAAAGAGGTAGTCCTAAACAGGGTTGGCATAAATGGACAATTGATAAATGTCGTAATTGAAAGAAGTAATAGAATATCGTAATTGAAAGAAAAAATGGATTGGTCATGTGGCGAGAGGACATGCTTTACTAAAACAGGTAACTGAAAGAAGAATGGAAGGTTGAATGATTAAAGGAAGGCCAAGACAGGGGATGCTATATGATTTGATATATAATTCATATGCTGATATGAAGTTGAAACTGTATATCTAACAGGGTCAGATCCAGGAATATTTTAAGGGGGTGGCCCGAATTTTTTTTAGAGTACATATTTTTGCCCACGCCTTCTTCGGGACATGTGACGCAACCAGACAAATTTCTATGGGGGGGGGGACTCATGAGTAATTCACTACTGAATTCGGCTCATAGAGTGAGTGTATTCCCGTAAATTACCCCCCCCCCCACTTATACCCGTACTAAAGTCAGGGGAATACCTAAAATCCTACATTTATTTTGGAAAAAGTAGGTTAATTTTGTCTCACCTCTGAAGAAACTCTGAAGATCTCAACGAATTGCAAAAGTGACCTAATTTTGGTGATGGTGACCCGTCCCATCCAAGGCTGTTTGCACCACTGCTACGGGACAGAGTTCACATTTTTTACTTACACCCTTTTTTCCTCCAATGCATAGGTTCAAGTGAAAATTGAGAGCTAGTGAAACGGTCAACATTTTTGCACCTCCTTGCATTATACAGGGCTCCTAGTATATCCCAGAAACAAATCGAGCTATTGGAAATGAGTTCCCAGTCGTACCACCCCCTCCCCCCGGCCCTCCTAACCACTGCCATTACTAACATATTTACATATCGAAATTGCCTTAGAAACAATGAAACCATACCCTGTCATACCCTCCACCCCGCCCCCCCTAACCACTGCCAATACTAACATATTTGCACATCGAAATTGCCTTAGAAACAATGAATATGCAGTTTAAAATTTTTATCGGCGGACCTAAGGGGGGCCCGGGCACTCTGGGCCCCCCTGGATCCGCCACTGATGTCTAACATAGGGAATTCAATTTTAAGCATCGACTTTTACAGTTTTTGCCCCGTCTGCTGTCAAGAAGCTGTAGTTGCAACAAAAGCTATAACGGGCCTATTGTATGCACACAACATTGGCGTCAGCACCAGAGCCTGCAGTATGTTCTGCTACACAGAACATAGTCTGGTAACGAGCCTATTACACTGACGAGCCTGGTATACTGATATATTATTTCCCTTTGCTATACTCTTTTTTATTTCCGAGCACGTTACTCTATCATTGAATTTATTCAACCATAATTCTACCTGCCTATAGACTCTAATTTCTATCAGACTATACACCCAGTTTCTGCAAGACTCGAGGCTAGGCCTAAGAATAGTATAGTCCGTCATTAAGTGCTGTTGGCATGAAGTTGAGTTATACATGTCTCTTACTGACTAGTTTAAAATTATACTCATTCTATTCTATGACTGCACAGTGTAATGATACTCATTCTATTCTATGACTGCACAGTGTAATGAAACTTTTAAATTAAGTTGATTTGTAAGAGTATTATGATAAATTTATTACATGATAATCAGGGGCGGATCCAGGAATTTTTTTAAGGGGGGGGTCGAATTTTTTTTTGAGTCTACCCATTTTTGTTTACCCCCCCCCCCCCCCCGCTTACTTCGGGACACTTGAAGCAAACCAGAAAAAATGCTGTGGGGTCAAAATATTTTCACACTGCGCGGCTCATAG
Source organism: Enchytraeus crypticus (assembly GCA_905160935.1). Lineage (NCBI taxonomy): Eukaryota > Metazoa > Annelida > Clitellata > Enchytraeida > Enchytraeidae > Enchytraeus > Enchytraeus crypticus. The sequence continues at coordinate 683,920 of CAJHZI010000907.1, forward strand.
AGTGAGTGTGTCCCCGTATCATAAACTCCCCCCTCACTCATACCCATACTAAAGTCATGGGAAAGCCTAAAATTCTATATTTGTTTTGGAAAAAAGTAGGTTAATTTTTCATCACTGAAGAAACTAAGCGGATCTGGACGAATTGCAAAAGTGACCTCATTTGGCGGTAGGGTGGCTTAAAGCCCCTCCTAGCGAAGGCTATTAGCACCACTGCTCCTGGACAGATCAAGTTCACATTATTTACTTACACCCTTTTTCTATTATTCAGTGGTTAAAGTGAAAAATTGCAAATTGAGAGCTATTGAAACGGTCAACATTTCTCGGGCCCTCTTCTATTATGCAGGGCTCCTAGTATACCAAATATGGACCCTAGTGGGGCCCATTTTTTTAGATTCTAGCTAGTAGAACTGTTCGAGTTCCCTCTCGTCCCCCCACCTTCCACTGCCCATACAAACACAGTTACACATAGAAATTGACCTAAAAGCAATGAAAATACAGTTTGAATTTTTTATCTGTGAGCCTAAGGGGGGCGGACCCCCCTGGATCCGCCACGGATGATTTTGTTAGATAAAATTAATTTTTAGTCTCAGAATGATTATGCATTTTTAAAAGAATCAAATCATTAGAGAAAATCAAATGGGCTGACAAAATTACGAAAGAAGAAGTGTTGAACAGGGTTGGCATAAATAGACAATTGATAAATATCACAAGGAAGAGAAAGAAGAACTGGATGGGTAATGTACTGAGAGGGAATGTTTTACTAACGAGGTAATTGAAGGAAGAATGCAAGGAAAAAAGGCTAAAGAGCATTTTAAAAGTAATATATCGAATACGGACGGAAAAATTATAAACATATTATGAGTTTTAAATCGTCTGGTCTTACTTGAATCTATATGTATATACAGTATACAAAGCGTTCATTGTATCAAGACTCAGAACAAATCCGAGTAGTTCAGTAGATTTTCAAGATTTAGACTTTTAGGCAATTTGTTGTGATATTGGGGTCAAATCTAATTTTAAAGAAATTTATGGAATGTTTTTTAACATTTCAAATTTATATTTTTGGTAAATTACATTTGAAAGCAGCTTAAGTTTTCATAGACTATACATGCATGATGTTTTACTTTTAATCTCGGTTAGCGTTGCTAGTCTTCAAGAAATGTTACATACCTGTTACTCAGTCAATGTGAACATCATGCTAGAATTTAATTACAGCAAGTCAAGCTGTGCTGTCAAAGGGCCAGCTATTAACTATAAAATTTAAAACAAAACTTTTGGTGCTAATAAATTAGAATGGTCTACAACCGTTAAATACTTGGATGCTACGTTTACAGGCGGCAAGAAGCTAATTGTAGACACGGCTCCAATTAAAAGGAAATTTTATTTGTCAATTAATTGTATTTTAGGGAAAACTAGTTGTACCGACGACACAGTTAAACTCGCTTTTCTGGAGTCTCATTGCCTTCCAATTCTGTTATATTCATATACGGCCGTTAGTTATTCCAAAGAGCAGCTTTCTAATCTTAATGTTGGAACTATGTATGTAGGAACTCAGTTTTAATTTATGCATATTGGAACTCAGTGTATTGTCGAATCTTTGATTTTAAGCGATGGGACTCTGTCAGGGGATTCGTTGCGGGATTAGGCTGAATGGATTTAGCTTCAATTCGTGTTTATGTCTAAAATTGTACAAACAAGGAATTAATTATGTAATTAAGTTTTTTAGGCGTATTAAGACGGTCGATCTTTTTAAAAGACTTGAGAACTCTATGTGGAAGTGTGAATTTAGAATTAAATTACCAATCTTTAATCGAAGTATCGATAGGCAATATGAAACAAAATATCTATAAAAATATTTTGTGGAAGCGCTCTAGCCTAAGATTATTTAGTTGCGCTGCATCGGTCGTTGTAAGACAGTTGTTACATGTATATTTCTTAGTTGTCTAATTGACGAATAAAAGATTTTCATTACAATTAAAAGGAATTATAAATAAATAAGTATATAAATCAATTATGGTTAGCAATGTGATGCTTTAAAGCAAGATTTATTTATAATACCCTATTGCTTAACTTATGCATATACTTCTGCCTATGCAAATGCTATGCTGGTATTTTGGTAAGAGCTACTATAAGCAATGAAATTAGATGACAAAGGCCAGGTTAATATTTTACGCGGCTTTTCATATTGTATGCACAAATCAGGCCTATGAGGCTCGCCCCCTAGCAGGTAGGAAAATTTCAAAGCTTACTATTGAAATGCTTCAATAAACATCAATAGTCCAACGCTTCTATATTGCATGAGCATGTAGATACCAGGGCACTACGTTACGCCTAGTATTATTACCATTATGACCTCGATCTCTTAACCATGACGTTGCTGGTCTGCTGGCAGATTATTAATGCGAGTAAACTATTGCACATCAGTTTCATAATATTATAGCAACTGCCTTCAAAACTCTAAATACCTCATTAGTACTGTGAGTACATAATTTTCTGGTCTTATACAAGTACATGTACTAGCCAATTACTTTATAACTTTAATGAATTAGTAAAATTGTAATTTATTCAATATTGTATTCTAAAGAATAAGTGCTCGGCACGCAGACACACTTTGCAGAGACAAGCGAGAAGCATGAAGATGTGGACTCTCTCTCTCTCCCTCCCTCTCTCTCTCTCCCTCTCTGTCTCTCTCCCTCCCTCTCTCTCTCCCTCCCTCTCTCTCTCTCTCTCTCTCGCTCACTGGATATTTAAGACGATGCATAGCTAAGAGAACTGTGGAACAGCTGCGGATATATCTAAGTAGATCTCCGAAAACGGGAAATCTATAGGAGAATGGCACCTAAAAAATTAATAATGCTAACTCAGAAAATGTCACAAGGAGGAGTTGGTTGGTCAATGGATATACTTTTGTATCCTGGTGGATGAGAAAGAATTTCAAATTGTTTAGCTTCCTGTAGTTGAAATTGTTTGGAATTTGACCACTGTTCAATCTCTGCTAGTTCATCATCAATGGTAACAGAAAACTGAGAAGAAATAACGACGAAGGTGTCATCGGCAAATTTGAACATTTCATTGTTCAAATGAACTTGTCTTAGATAAGGAACAGTTGCAGAGAAAGAAGTTGGATCAATTGCTGAACCTTCCAATAATGAGGCTTACAGATATGTTCTAAAGAGAAGAGGATAAATATTAAAAGAAGATATTAGAACAGGATATATATTATCTATATATATAGGATATATATATATTATGGATATATAGGATATGGATATCTAGGATATATATATATTATGAGAAAATTATGTATGAAAGAATTTCTAATTTTTTTAATAAGAATGACATCTGGTATGAAAATCAATTTGGCTTTAGATCTGGCCACTCCACTGTCGACGCACTTTTTAGCTGTACCAATATGATACGCAATGAAAAAGGAAATAAAAACTTTGTTATGGGCTTATTTTTTGATTTGACAAAAGCGTTCGATACGGTCAATCACAGTATATTGTTAGATAAATTATGGCATTATGGTGTGCGGGGTCTTACACATACTTGGTTCAAATCTTACCTTTCGGGCCGATTTCAATACACAGTTATAGATGATATATGCTCCTCTGTGTTACCAGTTGATGTAGGTGTCCCGCAAGGCTCTATACTCGGTCCTCTCTTGTTTTCAGTATATATAAATGACATTCAACATGCCTCGAGCACAGGATGTCTCAAACTTTTTGCAGACGATTCTAGTTCTTTTGTTTGTGCCAAAAATCTACCAAATCTGTTTAATAAAGCTAACATTGAATGCATGCTAATTAGTGATTGGTGCAAAAGTAATAGGCTAACTATTAATTATTCTAAATCAGTTTTTATGATATTTTTTCCTACTGAATTTTGCGAGACCTATATATCAGAAAACAATCTTTCAATTACAGTTGATGAAAAATCCCTATCAAGAGTAAAGGTAATTAAGTTTTTAGGTGTTCTTATCGATGAAAAATTAACTTTTGCCGAACACATTAAATCAGTTACCTGCAAAATAAATAGTGTATGTGGTATGTTATATAAACGCAGAGATTATATTCCGATAAATTGCCGTAAAAACTTGTATTTCTCTCTTGTATACAGTAGAATATCTTATGGTTTAATAGTGTACGGGAAAAACACGAATAAGGCCCTACATCCTCTACACATAGCGAACAACAGAGCTCTGAGAATTCTACAATTTCAAGATAGGCTGTGCAAGACTAAACTACTTTACGTAAATTACAATACTCTACCGATATATCAATTATATAAGTTTCTCTCTGCCAACTTGATATATAGGTGTATTTTCTCTGAAGGCTCGATGTCTAAGATTATCAGAGATATGATTAGATCAAACCTATCAAATAGTGGGTATCATACCAGGCTTTCATTAACTTGTTATCTCTCTTCTACTACGAATCATGCAAACTACTTGACAAATGTCTTTGAATGTTGTTGTATATGGAACTCTATTCCTGTTGAAATTCGTAACTTAAAATCATATATTTTATTCAAACGATATTACAAAAGTTTTCTTATACATTCGTAATAGTGTCTCCTGTCCGCTCTTGCCGGAATAGTTAGCCATTTTGCTATGATTGCAAATTCATTTTTCGTATGGTCATATTTTCTAATTTTAGTAGTTTTACTAGTGTGTTGGTTATTTGCTGTTTGCAATTTTTGCTGTTATACTTCATATTTTTGCTAGTCTGTAGACATGTAGTTTTAAACTACTAATATCATTTCTCGGACTTATTTCCTGTGGTGGTCAGCTAGATAGAGCACTTTGTGCCCTCTCTGATGGCCACAGGATTCATTAAATAAGATGTTAATTTTTTGACTTGAGATTTAGGTGTCTAATGCATCTATTTATCTGTTCATTAATATGTTTTTTTGCATGATATGTCAAAAAAATGCATGGAAACTCTGTAAATACAATACAATACATATATTAAGTCAGATTGAACAAAGATTTAGATAATTTAGGAATACGGATAATGCAAGATATTTTTCATTGAGCTGAAACAATGGTCTGCATCATAATAGTATAAACAGTTTGCCAATAAAATAGGAGCAGAGTCGAATATCATGGGTCTGAGGCAGGCAAACCATCTCAGCCTGTAGCGGAGGATTTATCGAATTAGTTTACGTTTTAAAGTAGTTTTACTAGTTTATATTTTTTATTTTTATCGATTCGCACGATACAACAGCATCGCTTCATTGGATAGAATAATAGTTGATGCGAATTATTGAGATATTAGCGAAATGTTCATTTAGAGAATTGACTGTGACATTGTCTTTTGCTTTTGTCAGTGACTTTTTATATTGCTCTACAATTTAAGAGTGTTAGTGACGAAGAATACTTATCAAGGTAAGAAAGCTACGATGAATTTCCTTTTTCTGTTAGATTCTCCCTCTCTCTTAGAGCATAACCTAATGTTTAGCCCATGGTATAAAACGCCTCCACTCTTCTCTGTCTTCCGCTTTCTTCATTATGTCCCCATATGAGTGGATCTTTAAATCATCTAACATTCGTGATGTCGCCTGCCTCTACTTTATTTCCTACCATTCTGCCTTCTATAACCTCTGTTAGCAGACTTTTCCCCTTAGAATGTGTTCTATCTTAGAATGTGTTCTATCAAACTCTTCTTCCTATTTCTGAATGCATTTATCAACTGTCTAACTGTACAAACTCTCCAGAACTTCCTTATTTGTAATCCTTTGAATCTAGATAATACTTTCCATTCTTCTCAAAATCCACATTTCCAATGCCTCCAGTTTCCTGATATCTTCCTTCCTCAAGGTCCATGTTTCACATCCATGTAACAGCATGGTCCATAGACTTTTTGTTAAAAGTTCTTTCCTATTACCGAAGGCCTCGCTTGCTTGCGCTATGAGATTACCAGTTGTTAAGGTTCAAGTATTTGCTCTTTCAGTTTTTCCGCGCATTAGAATATTCTCTCTGTTCAAGCAAACTCTGAAATATCGCAGCTTCAACAGTCCTGCATATCACAGTATTAGAATCTGGAAAGCTTTGATTGCGTATCATAGAGCTGTGGTAGC
>CAJHZI010000907.1:695000-720000 GCA_905160935.1 Enchytraeus crypticus
GACTGCAGTCCTGCGTAGCAGCGGGAGGCAAGCATATCGAATAGTCAGCAATGCTAGCAGATACAACTTGTTCTTTCTGAACCACTACAACGGCCCTTTTAAGGGCCAAAATAAAAATAAAATTAAATATAATATATATTTACAGTACATTAAAAAGTGGATGTTGCTCTGCTGAAACTTGCATAACTGGCCAATCTATGTACCAAAATGGATGAAAATTGGTCACCCAATCAGAAATTAGACCTTTAGGAATTGGTAGAGGTTTGATTGGAAAATATTGACAATAGCCTGAGATATTCAAACTTTTTGCAGGTGTAATCATTTTTTTACTCACCCTGTAGATCAACCAATCCAGACATATTAGTATAATAGGCTACACACATACATTATACTTGTATATTTAAATAAGATTTAATCTCAATAAATCTTATTTAAATTAGATTCAGGCCTTGGCTGCTCTTACGATTCGGAAGCCAAAACCTTTAGTCTCACCTATTACTGTGCACCCATTCATGCACCCCTGCGCCGCTGCGGAAACATTTATTTTCGGATGCTATCACTTTTTCTGTATTGAGATCAACGGCTTCAACAATTGTTGAGAATCAGGGCACAAAAACTGTGAAAGCTCGATGTCTCGCAACTAGACTTAAAGCAGTGAAGTGCTATTGAAGCCTTTGTGTAGCTTTATTGCAAATATCCTTCATATTAGTAGATAATGATAAATCCTTTGTGAGTCTTACTCTCCGGTCCGTCACATATTCTGAATAAGATAGCCTACTAATACAGAATTTTAGATAATAATGTAATGGTGCATATTTTGAAAAGAGTTGATTATATGTCACCGTTCTACTGCAAGAGTAAGCCAGCCGCCAAATGTTAGGCCAACGAGAGATAGAATCAAGAGACTTTTGAAAGACTTCACCATCAGAAAAAGGAGTTCATTACAAATAAGCACCTTGCATCATCTGCGAATAAGGAATGAGTGTTCAGAACAACAGATACTTAATTCGTTAACATAAACAAGAAGTAGGATTGGCCACAGGACTCTGCTGCTGTAACTCAGCTGTGCAGGGAGACCTGAATAGTGTTTACCTGGCTGCCTACAGTCTACTAGTTAACGAGACAAAGACACACTTATTAGACATTTATATGTACCGTAGAGTGTTTTTGTAGTTTTAAGTTAGATGTTATATAACTAATGCATACATGCATTTATATTTTGTATAGGCCTATTTAATTTATTAATTACTTAATTAAAATTTAGTCTACTTGTATATTTATACATTTGATACTTGCATATTTGTTATATTTTCTTATTTTAAATTATTAATATTATTTTACGTTACAAAATTTAATATCAATATTTATATTGGGCCCTATTTAGGCCATAATTATATTTGACTTTGTAATAACAATCTACAGAATGGGCCAAAAATCACATTCCCCAAGATAATTTTCTATAACTTCATCAAAATTCAAAATATTTTCGCATAAATGTCAGATATTACCGATCAGGAATTTGATATCTGGCCTGCAAACTTGATAAAGTATATCTACTAGTCAGATTACTATTAGGCCTAGCCGTGGAGATAATAGTAATAATAATAATAACTAAGATTTAACGTCCGTTTCCTCATCCAGTATGATGTCAAGGCGTCCCTAACCGCACACATCAATTCACCCAGACAAAATTCACCCAGATCAATCTGCAAAAGAAATTTTCTGAGGAGAAGTAAGGTCCTCAACGACAGCCAGTCCGGTGATCAAAAATGGTCAGAGTAGATTGATAATGTCTATGGTGGGAAAAGGTAAATCTCAACCTTGCTAGAGAAAGTTGAAAGAGAAAAACATGAGCGACGATTAGCAGGTAAAGAGTTCCAGATTGTGGGTGATGCGTAAGAAAATAAACGTCTGTTCAATGATGTGAGAATATTTGGAACAGAGAGAAGATTGGCATCGGTAGAACCAAGTGCATGTGAGGGACGATAGGGAAGAAGAATTTCAGATAAGTAAGAAGGCTTGCCAAATCGCAGAGTTTTGAAAGTTAATTGAGCTATTTTATATTTTATGCGTTGATTAACAGGGAGCTAGTGAAGACTGCGAAGTAGAGAAAGAGAGCGAAATTGAAGTCGAGAGGACTTGCAAACAACACGTGCAAGAGAATTTTGGACGTGCTGCAAACGATTGACAGAAGAAGTAGGCAACTCATGTAATAACGAATTACAGTAGTCGAGCCTTGAATGAACTATAGAATTAGCAAGGACAGTGGCTGAATTTCTAGTAAGGGATGGACGTATTTGAATATTCCGACGAATTTGAAAGAAAGAAGCGCGACAAACAGAAGAGATATGGGATTTAAAGTCAAGGTTTTCATCAAATATGACTCCAAGGTTTTTGGCAGATCGAGAAGGTGAAAAGCAAGATTCTAAAAATTAATAGAGTTATTTCACTTAGTAATTTCACTTCTTTGCAAAGAGTGCTGATTAAAAGGTTTTCAGTTTTGGAAGGATTAACAGCAAGACAATTAGCACAAAACCAGGAATAAACCTTGTCTAGAATGGATGAGAGATGCGCTAGTTTCTGATCGGAATCATGATTAGAAAAGGAAATATATAGTTGTGTGTCGTCTGCATTGAATTGTAAATTTTTGGAGGACTGAGCAAGCAGGTAGCTAAGAGGAGTGGTATATAAAGAGAATAGCAATGGACCCTAACATTGAACCTTGAGGAACACCGCGTAGGAGGGGTAATTCAGAAGAGCGATTTTGACCAATAACAACCGATTGTGTTCGACATGAGAGATATGATTTGACAAGGGAAAAAGCAGAATCAGAAGTGAAGCCAGTTAGCCAGTTAACCAGTTACAGAGTGAGAGGAAAGCGTAAAATTCCTAAAATCCTACATTTGTTTAGGAAAAAAGTCGGTTAATATTCTTCACCTCTGAAGAAACTCAGCGAATATGGACCAATTGCAAAAGTGACCCAATTTTGGCGGAAGGTAGGGGGCTTTAAGCCCCTCGATCCCAGCCGAAGCTGTTTGCACTACTGCTCCGGGACAGAGATCGCATTTTTTTACTTACACCCTTTTTTCTCTTATACAGAGGTTAAAGTGAAAATTGAGGGCTAATGAAACGGTAACAAATTATTTGAAAAAAATTCCAGGTAGTCGGACTGTTTAAGTTCCCTCTCTTCTTACCCCCCCCCCCCCCCAACCTCCCTAAGGCCCTTAAAACATATTTACACCTTGAAATTGCCATAAAAACAATGAAAATATAGTTTAAAATTTTTTATCGTCGGGCCTAAGCGGGGGGCGGCCCCCCTGGCTCCGCCACTGCTGATTAGAATGATCAGAATAAATAGAGTGATTAGAATAATTAGAATGATTAGAAAGATTTGAATGGTTAGAATGATTAGAACGATTTACATGATTAGAACGATTTACATGATTAGAACGATTTACATGATTAGAACGATTTACATGATTAGAACGATTTACATGATTAGAACGATTTACATGATTAGAACGATTTACATGATTAGAACGATTTTAAAATCTTAACTTAAGCGTAACGACTACCGTCATCTGTCAAATAATACTAATTAAACTTAGGCTCAGTGGGCGATTTGTCCTTTTTTCAGGGGGATTGCTATTTGGCCAGTTTAAGGGGTTAACAAAATCAAGGGGGATGGGTTCGGACTTCTAGTTTAGAGTTCTTTTCCTCAAAAACCATAGTATTAGTAAGTTATTGGAAGAAGATTAGATAATTAATTCATAAATAATTGTTTCTAACCTTTTAATACCATCTGGTAATAAGAAATTAAAAAGTAAGCTACGTTTGACCTTCGTCAAAAGCTTGACAAATTATTAGGCAAAGCAATCACGAAAGGACTAGTTGAAGTCGATGAACCGTGCTATGAAATGCTTCAACTGGACATTGTTGCCTCTGAACCATTTACAAGATTACCATGGTTAGACTTTAAAAATCCTCAGTAAATAACTAATAATTAGTTATTTACTAATTTAATTGTTAATTAAATAATAATTATTATTTAGAGTAATAATTACTCTATTGCAGCGTAATATATGTGCGTGACCGAGTTACCCCTTGACATACCATTTACATGTACTTGCACAGGTGAGAGTGTCAGATTATTCTTAATTGAACACGGGGTTTACACACGATACCCGGGTGTCGATAAATCTGTCGCAGTGAGGAGTAAAGTTTTATAATGGGGGGGGGGGGGGGGTTAAACCCCTCCCACTCGCCCCCGGCAAGTCGTACAGTGTTTAAGCTTGGATGCAACGTTTTAGCGCATCTCCTGTGGTACTAAATTTTCTTTGACTGCATTCGCCGATGTCTATCAGTCCGTTGCTCTCTCGTCAATAGGAATGATTTGCAACATGCCTACCCCATGAAATGAATATAATGATGAAATGAATAAAACCAACACGTGCAGGATAATTATCAATTTTGTTGGCCTCGAGAATGAGCTGTTGATCTCGAGAACATTCGAGGAGAGTTTTACTGTTCTTGGTCGGGTTCAAAAGTATCAGTGATTGTTGTCTTGCTTTAATTTACTTTTGGGGTTTCGAAATTGTTCAATTAGAATGACAGACTAGCAAATTGCATTGTTATTTAAAAATCTGGGTCTTATCAAAGCATATTTTTAATGTGAAGTAATCAGTCTATCCTTTAGGCTAATGGCTCTGTGATTTTATAGTATTAATATTTCTAAAAATGCAAACTCTCAGGTCAGTTTTGTTAAGGTTTTAATAACAATACAGAAGTTTAAGCTCTACATGTAGCTTTTAGTCACGTGAGCATTGGATTTGAAATCTATGTCTAGTATTGTCTACTGAAAAGCATTCAGACATCGCTCAGCAATTAACGTAGGTGCAGTTTTTAAAATACAAAAGTTAGCGATAATCAACTATTCACATCGTATTTGAATTTTTAACGACTGATAACTTTAACACTAAAAGCTTTGAATCAGTCAAAACTTTATTATTTTTCAAATTAAACTCTGTGAACATAACTTTTGTAGCCGTACAAAGATCTCGTGTTTCTTGGAGACTCTGTGAAGGATGCGGTTCAATCTGATATGAAATACCCTACTTTCGATAAAGCAATGTACAGGTAGGTCCAACAACCTTTCAAAGTGTATCAATTGTATCAATTGTTTCAATTGAATAATAATAATAATAATAATAATAATAATAATAATAATAATAATAATAATAATAATAATGATAATGATAATAATGACAATAATAATAATATAATAATAAAAATAAATGAATAATCTGATATGGCGTGCTCTAACTCGCGCAAATATTCCGGCCATAAAAGAGCCCCAGGGTTTGAGACGCTCAGATGGGAAACGACCGGACGGTGTATCACAAATTCCTTGGGCAGAAGGCAAGTGTATCAGCTGGGATGTCACTGTGACGGACACATTCTCAGCAAGTTATCTCAGCCTTTCATGTGCTGCTGATGGCTCAGCTGCTGAAGCCGCTGCCAATAGGAAGTCACTTAAATATGCCGCAGTCTCTAGCAGCTACATGTACATCTTCCTGCCAATTGCTTTTGAGACCTTTGGCCCCATCAACTCTGCCGCGTCTGATTTCGTAAACGAATTATACAGGAGAACCAGCGCTATTACAGGCGACCAACGCGCAAAAGCCATTCTATGGCAACGCCTATCTATTGCACTCCAGCGCTTTAATGCTGTCTGCATTCGTGGTACATTGGCGAATGCGGCCTCTCAGAGCGTAGAGGAATTATTTTAAATATTTCTTTTTCATCTTTCTTTTAATGAAATAAAGTCTTTTATTTATCTTATTTTTTTAGCCCAGGGCCCTCTACAGCCCAGGGCAATTAATAAATTAAAAGTAATAAGATATTCTGTCGCGGATCAGTATGTGAGGGGTTCAAATCATGGGCTCACCCGTCACTGACATCGCTTTCGAGTGAGGAAACTGACGTTAACATTAGCTTTACCACCGTTTTTATAATAAAAATTATTATTATTAGCATTATTATAAGTACTATTATTATTATGCATAGATGTATTTTAATAGCTTACCTGTAATTTTTATTTCTCTTTCGGTCTTTTCTACTACTTCCATCATGATAGCCTTAATTTAAATGTTAAATTGACGTCCCACTCCCCGGCATTGTCCTCTTTCTTTCAAAAATTCCTGTTGAACTTTAACAATTGCTCTTTCATTTCTGTAAAGATTTGTAGTACTTAACATTTTCTTATAGTATTAATTAATTTTCATAGACTACCATAATAAATTTAGCTATTTTTATCATCTTCACTGAGTATCTTTTGTCAAAAGCTTTCCCAAGCTTTTTAAAGGGTATAAAAGTCTCCCTTGGGTTAGATGAGTTCATCTGTGATTCTCATTACTCTCATTGCCTGCTTTTACCATATCCTTTTATATATCCAGCACTGATTTACTTGATTTCTAAGAATATCTGTCTTGCGTGAAATGCTTTCTTAAAAAAAAGACTTTTGACGCATGTGATAGTAAGCTAATCATTCTGAAGTCTGAACATTTCACTTAAAGATTTTTTACGAATTAAAATGATTTTTCTACTTGTCTGGTAAAATCTTCCTACAATAAACCATTATTATACACTTTCATTCTTAATTCAAGTTAATTGCATTGGTCTAGCAGTGTGTCTAAACTGTAGTGCTTCTATCGCTGTAATTATCAAAGAAATGCACAACGATCAATTACATAGATATTAGATGCTGTCTCATATGTTGATAATGATAACATTTGTCACTATTTCGTTGGAAAGCAGTTTCATATCAAAACGTCATTTCATCTGCAAGAAGTCACAGAGATTTGGTCATGCGTTAGACGGTGGTTGGGATATTTGTCTGGTTGAGCCATACTTACCAAAGAACCCCTGCCTGGTCTACTCATTTGGGTAAACATTAAATTATTGTAATACTAAATAACTTCTAATTTTTGTTTTAATGGTTACACACATGACATCCACATGTATCTATAAAATTTCCTTTCTTGGTTGCAGTTTTTGAATAGAATGCAACTAACCGTAAAGTACATCAGTTTTAAATGGCACCTACATGTAGGAATAGGCTTAGGAAAGCAAAAGGAAACTGCTTGAGAAATGATATTTTACCAAGCCAAGGACTACATCATGATTTCATAAAGAGTTAGAATTTATGTTAGGCCTAAATGTTGGTCAACTCCTACTGAGCGTGAAGACAAATTTAGAATGCATACACCTAAATGTATGTGACTGCATGTCAATCAATCAATCAATCAATTAATCACTTAATAGGAATTTGACGTCCGGATGGTTTACCATAATTTAAACCTTGAAAGTCAAGGTAGATATCTTGAATTCTTTTAAGGTCAAGGTTGCTATCTTGAATTCTTTTAAGGTCAAGGATGCTATCTTGAATTTTATTTGTTCGGAGACTGGAAGTCAGTGCAGTTTCTTAGAAGTTAATAAGTGTGGGATTGAATATTTTCATGTCTTATATATGCATGTATAAATGTATGCAAGCCTCAATCTAAGGGTAGTGGCTCTCTCTCTCTCTCTCTTAGTGCACTGCCTATTGGCAGGTCCATATCAAATAACTCCTCCACATATTTCTATCCTCTGCCTTTCTCGTCATATCAGCATACGAATTAGTTAACAATCATCGAGCTTTCCAAGTCTCGGTCTTCCACTACCCTTTTCCAGTCTTCTGCAATTACCTCTTTTAGTAAACCATTCCCTTTCAGTACATGACTTACCCAGTTCTTCTTGCTATTCCTTGAATGTTTATCAATTGTCTAATTATGCCTACCTTATTTTTTGTTTCACTTTTTGGTTTGTAATATTATCAGTCTATCTGATCTTCGTCATAGCCACATTTTGAATACTTCCAGTTTCCTGATATCTTCCTTTCTTAACGGCCATGTTTCACAACCATACAGTTGCGTTGTATGCACTAAAGTCTTTACAATCTTTATCTTCGTGGGTTTCTTCAAACTTTTTGTTAGTAATTCTTTCCTCTTACTGAAGGCCTCTTTGCCTTAAGCAATTCTACATTTTATTTCTGTTTCATTTTATTTCTGTTCCACAGTTATCATCTTCTGTTATTGTGTGTCCTAAGTATCTCAAACTCTTTAGCTGTTCCAACTTCGTAATAACTTCTAACTCTATTCGTAATAACTCTAACTTCTATTTCTATATCGACTCCTCCTCCACTCCTAGGCACTCTTATGACTGTTTTTCGTTATATTAATTTTCACTCTGTACATTAATGCTGTAATGTTCAGGCCACCTACAATTTTTTGTAAACGTACTTCGCTATTAGTAGTAATACCTTAACTCATCGGCAACTCTTGTATCCTTCATAAGCTTACCTCCAATTTTTATTCCTTCTTCGATGTTATCCATTGCTTTCATCATCATCAATTTCCACTGCGTAAGTGTTAAATAGAAGTGGTAACATATAACGGCCTTGTCTCAATCCTCGTCCTATTCCTCCTTGTTTCGATAACTCCCATTGAACTTTGGTAATTGTCTATGGATTTTTTTTTTTTTTTGTAGTTAATCTTCTATCTCTTCGGTCCACTCCAATTTCTCTCACTAAATGCTAACGTCTTCTCCCAGTTCGCCCTGTCAAAAGCTGTCTCAAAATCTACCAAGCATATAAAGACCACTTTTTTTTTTTTTTTCGTTCACGCAATGACTCGCATTACCTCATAATAGATATCTTAATATAGATATCATAATAGATGTCCTAATAGATTATCTTGTCCCCCATCCAAATTGTGATTTACTTGATATAATTTCAACCATTGATTGGATGCGTTCGTTTATTATTTTTAGTAAGATTGTTGATGCATGATATTTTAGGCTTATTGTTCTGTAGTTCGAACATTCTACTGCATTTAACTGTCAGAAATAGGGCTAATTACTGATCTGGTGAAGTAAGTCCTCTGGCCATATTTGGGTATTATATACATCCGTTCATGAATTTACAAGCCTTTGCAGTGTTTCTCCTTCTATTATTTTTAGGAATTGTGCTGGCACTTAATTAATTCCTGATGCTTTTCCCTTTTTCATTTCTGTGATTGTTTTATAAATTTCTACATGTGTATCAGGCCCTATTTGATCGTCTTCTTGCACCAATTCTTCTTCTAATTTAAAATTCTCTGCTGTTTGCCTTTTAGCAATGTCCTCCATATAGTCTCTCCATCTCTGTTACCTCACTTCTGTCTTTAGTTTTTCATATTTACTATTGATACCAATTTGCATCTACTTGCTTCTAGTTTTTTGTCAGCTGTCGCACGTCTTGATACAACAATTCCGATCATCCAATTCGATCATATTTCGCTAGTTTATCTGTATACCTGTAGATATGTACATGTACATCAGAATGTATATACCTCAATGTATACACCTGAATGTATGTGCCTACTAATGGCAGATAAAACACTTACAAAAAGCAAACAACTTAAAAAAACTCTGAATTTTGGATATTATTATTTATACTTTAAATGTGATCAGAAGTGTACTAATAAATTGTTAATCGTTTTGATTAGTTTCAATTAAATGTAAGACAATTTGTAACGATTAAACTCATTTTAACTGGAGTTATTTGATTTTATCCACACTTATAGCACATTTCTTTAATTTATTTTCAATTAATTGAAATATAATTTCCTTATTGACATAATTTATGTTGCATAACACATGTATTTCTAATGTAAATGATAGGTTGGTGGTTTTGTGTTTAATTGTTTTTATCGATTGTTTAGAAAGTTTTATTGTTGGTTCGTGTGAATAGTAAAATGTCTTCGATAACTATTGTTCTATAATTGATAACTATAAAATGTCTTGAGATAACTATTGCAAGCAGCCACTATTGTACTGAAATTATTAAATTATTCAACCTATTCTAATAGGCGATCTTTAAGAGACTGATGTAGAAATTTATAATTGTTATTCACGCATATGAAGTTCAAGTCCGTTAAACGAGAGACGTTCAAAAGGTTTTGCAACTAACATAATTTTTATATCCGTTGAATGAAGATACACATACTGTGCTTCTTTTGTTCTTATTTTTGCCGTTTAAAATTATGTCATGTAGGCCTAAGTTAAATAAAATAAAGAAGGATCCATTTAGCATTTCGTTTGTCATGAAATACAGATTTTTTGTAACTCCAAGCGTACAAAGAGTATTTTAAACCTGAAAACCGCTAGCTGATGATATTTTTGCGTGTGTAAGGCCATAGCCCTACGTAATTTTCTAAATAGCTATTATTCAATGCATTTTCCACCCTATGCCGTATTGCTCAGTTCAATTACTTCATTGAAAGCAATCTTTGTTGCCAAACGATTGAATCTGAGAGCATACTTAATTTTAAGCATGTTAAATTGCTTTAACTTTTACACGTATTGTAGGAACGTTTATTTAGCTATTTAAGATTATTTTGAACAGAAAGGAAGTTGAGATCAAAGAAACCAAATTCGCAAACATCTCAGAGAGGACGCTTCAATAAGCGTCAACTTTAACAAGCTCTAAGAATGTATAGACCCACAAAGTTATATTTCAGTGGAGGTTAGAGTGGTCAGGCACTGATACAAGAAACAATCATCTGTTTCAGGATCAATCTCAAGCCCCTTCAGGAATGATCTCCGTAGAGGAAGTTGATGCAAACTGAATAGTTTCCGTGCGGGTCATGGCATGCAGAGAAATTGAGTTCCGCTGGGGTATTCGTGATTCGCCACTTTTGACTGCGCTCAATCTCAAATCACGAAACAAATCGTTGAGGAAATCCCTCTAACCTGTGTGTCCGGGTGGTCTGTCCGGGTGGTCTGTCTGGGTGGTCTGTCCGGGTGGTCTGTCCGGGTGGTCTGTCCGGGTGGTCTGTCCGGGTGGTCTGTCCGGGTGGTCTGTCCGGGTGGTCTGTCCGGGTGGTCTGTCCGGGTGGTCTGTCCGGGTGGTCTGTCCGGGTGGTCTGTCCGGGTGGTCTGTCCGGGTGGTCTGTCCGGGTGGTCTGTCCGGGTGGTCTGTCCGGGTGGTCTGTCCGGGGAATAAGCTGCCTTACTAGTGAAGCAGTTACTGAATTAACGCATACATTAACCTTGATTCTTTCCCCTTTCTCTCTCATCTTCAATCTGCCTATAGAAAATTCTATTCTACTGAAAATGTTATTCTTCTTATCCATAATGATCTTAACTTGGCCATAAATAATAAATAGGTTTCTGCCTTGGTTCTTCTAGAACTCCCTGCTGCCTTTGCCACAATAGACCATGATATTCTAATAAACAGGTTAAAATCCTGCTTTGGTATTTCTGATTCTGCTTTTTCTCTTCTCGCATCGTATCTCTCACAATCTGTCGTTATTGGTCAAGATCGCTCTTCTGACTTATCGCTCCTTGCGGTGTTCCACAAGGTTCTGAGTTAGGTCCATTGCTTGTTTCTCTATCCATTACTCCACTTCGCTACCTGCTTGACGTTGCCTCCGTAAATTTTCATTTTTATGCAGACGACATATAACTATATATTTCTTTTTCTAATCGAGATTCCTATCAGAAGCTAACTCATCTCTAATCCATTCTAGACCAGGTTTATTCCTGGTTTTGTGCTAATCGTCTAGCTTCTAATCCCTCCAAAACTGAACATTGGTACTCCTTTGCAAAGAAATAAAATAACTAATAACTCTGTACATTTTCTAAATCTTGCTCTTACAGCTTCTCTATCCGCCAAAAACCTTGGAGTCACATTTGACGAAAACCTTGACTTTAAATCAACGGTCTTTAATCCGCGGTCGAGTACCTTACCGACATCGCCACTGGCTGGAGCCAGTGGCGATGTCGGTAAGGTACTCGACCGCGGATCAGTATGTGCTGGGTTCAAATCCTGGGCTCGCCCGTCACTGACATCGCTTTCGAGTGAGGAAACTGACGTTAACGTTAGCTTTACCAGCTTTTTAAATCCCATATCTCTTACATTTGTCGCGCTTCTTTCTTTCAGATTCGTCAGATTAGGCAAATGCGTCCATCCCTTACTGGAAATTTAGCTAACTGTAATTCATTGTTATATGGATTGCCATCATCTTCACTCAATTGTTTGCAGCACGTCCAAAATTCTCTCGCACGTGTTGTTTGGAAGTCCTTTAGACTTCAATCTCGCTCCCTTTCTCTACTTCGCAAGTTCGCAGTCTTCATTGGCTCCCGTATACGTAATCAACGTATAAAATATAAAATAGCACAATTAATTTTCAAAACACTGCGATTAGGCAAGCCTTCTTACTTATCTGAAATTCTTCTCTATCGTCCCTCACGTGCAGTTCTTTCCACCCATGCAAATCTTCTCTCGGTTTCAAATATTCTCACATCATTAGGCAGACGTTTATTTTCTTACGCAGCACCCACAATCTGGAATTCTTTACCTGTTAATCTAGGCTCTTGTTCTTCTCTTTCAACTTTCTGCTGTAAGCTCAAGACTTACCTTTTCTCACCGTAGACGTAATCGATCTACCCTGACCATTTTTGATCTCCTTTCGTTTAGGACCTTACTCCTCCTCAGCACAGGACGTTACTTCTCCTCAGCACGTTTCTTTTATAGATTGGTTTGGATAAATTGATCTGTATAGTGATGTGTGCTGCGGGGACGTCCCTGACATCATCCTTGGATGAGGAAACGGACGTTAAGCCTTTATTATTATTATTATTATTGTTATTATTATTGTTATTAATAATATTTTATGCTAAATAAATACTAAGTTCTTTTAGTTTTAAGCAGATGAAGTCATTAAAGATAGCGAAGGGAGGTAGCATTCTTCTATGACAATAAGGACTTAACAATTCCTGCTCTGAAGCACGGTGTAGTCTGAAAAGGGCGAATTTTAAATTTACAATTTGCAAAAATGACCTAACTTTTAATTGCATATTTCTAAATATAGCAAATATCATTAAACAAAGTCTATTGCTTATTGATAAACAACAATAAACTTGAGTCTTTATCTTAATCAAAATTTTAATCTTAATCTTAATTCTTATTCTTAATGTTTATCTTAATCATAATCTTAGGCTTAAGTCTAGAGTATTTGACTTAGGCTTAAGTCTAGAATATTTGACTTAGGCTTAAGTCTAGAGTATTTGACTTAGGCTTAAGTCTAGAATATTTGACTTAGGCTTAAGTCTAGAGTATTTGACTTAGGCTTAAGTCTAGAATATTTGACTTAGGCTTAAGTCTAGAATATTTGACTTAGGCTTAAGTCTAGAATATTTGACTTAGGCTTAAGTCTAGAATATTTGACTTAGGCTTAAGTCTAGAATATTTGACTTAGGCTTAAGTCTAGAATATTTGACTTAGGCTAAGTCTAGAATATTTGACTTAGGCTTAAGTCTAGAATATTTGACTTAGGCTTAAGTCTAGAATACTTGACTTAAGCTTAAGTCTAGAATACTTGACTTAAGCTTAAGTCTAGAATACTTGACTTAAGCTTAAGTCTAGAATACTTGACTTAAGTTTTAACGACGCTCTACGGTTTTACTCTCGACTGATAAGTTGTCCTAAATTACATGCAGTTTCAAAAATATGACAAATTAAAGGGAATCTAGAATGTGTAAAAATGCAAGTTGTTAGTAATTTATTTTTTGAAATGTTGTATTTAGTGTTGAGCAAAATAGTATCTTCAAGATTCTTAAGTATCTTCAATATACAAGATACTATCTTATCTTGTACATGTATCTTCAAAATACTTTAAAAGTATCTTGCTCAACACTTGTGCTATCTATTCTCTTGTGATTATTTCAGCATTAATAACGACTTCAGTTTTGACGACTCTGTTGCAAAGAGTCTGGGATGTACAGTCCGGAGCTTCGATCCGAGGTTCTTATAAAACTTTATTCATCTAAAGTATAATATAATTTTTGACACAATAGTTGATTCTTTCTTATTCACTATTCCATCTTTCTTTCTCTCCTCTCTCTCTCTCACTCACTTTCTCTCTCCATCTCTCTGTCTTTCTCATACACACGCTCGTATTTCTTAAAATAACAATCTACTGAAGCCTATTACTTTTTATGAACTCTCTCAACTTTCACAATTCAACGTAGATCTTTTGTTTAATGAATTTACTCCATAAATTAAATTCGGTTTGATGTAATATTTCCTGATTACAGAATTATCTGAAATTTTGGTATCTTTACTTAATTCCCTTTATCTTTGGATTGGTTATCAATCTAGGGCCTTTTGTGGGCCTTTATGTGCGGAGTCAACAATTTGGTACACAAAACAAACCAAACGGTGCGAGCTCTAAATTTTTCAATTGCAGCAAAATTAGGTACTAATTGAGATCTACATTTTGGAATGTTTCGTATTCCAATGAGAAAGTTATGGAGCCAGCGTCAAGTTGTCGCCGCAAGATTAGGTACGCGATACGTACCTAGCTGGAGCCAGTGGCGAAGTCGGTAAGATACTCGACCGCGAATCAGTATGTTCGGGGTTAAAATTCTGGGCTCTCCCGTCACTAATATCACTTTCGAGTGAGGAAACTGACGATGACATTAGCTTTACCAGCTTTTACCAAACGTAGTGAGCTCTGTTTGAGGGACTCACAGCAAAATGAGCCCTAATTGAGCTCTAATTTTCGGCATGTAACTTAGGTTTATATGAAAAAGTTTCGGAAGCAACTTGATATTTTGCAATTGCAACTTGACGAAGCAATCTGACAATCTGTAATGTAAGGCAGAATTTGTTACGCTTCAGATAGGACATTCTAACGGGAGAAAATTTACTACAAGAGGTCATAGAATATAGCATGAAGAGAAAAACGGAAGAGAAAGAAAAATAAAGGCATTATATTCCATGGACCTACCAGTAGACAGTATACTAAGAGAGAGAGAGAGAGAGAGAGCGAGAGAGAGATAGAAAAAGAATGAGATGGAGAAAGACATTTTTAGCAATTAGATTATTTGTTATCTGCTATTTTGTTAAATTGTGGTAAGTGCCTAATTGAAAGAAAATGTCGCTAAGTTAGAGAAATTTTACTTAAAATATGTTTTAACTGAATAAACTAACTCTCTCTCTAGTGTTCTGCCAAGCGGCATGTCCAATGTACATATTCCTACTCACATGCTGCTTTTCACGCTCCGCAAAGAGCACACCATCGATTAACGAGTTAAGCGCTTCACAATGGCTATGCCTTATCCACGCGTTTATGAAGGTAGCCTATAGCTTGGGATTAATAAGGCTAATGGAGTAACAGGAAACCACCTAATGAGGTGGTTTCCTGTTGCGTTCCTCAGTTCTATAATGGACTCTTTAATCCTGGAGAAAAATTTCATAGTTAGGTGGGTCCCCTCTTAGCCCCTCTACCTTCCTCAGCTCTTGCCCTAGTCGTTACTTAAGTACACGCGGGCAGCTCTTTTGCGGTTGCCATATTCTGCAGTGGTTCCAATCATACCCTTACTCAGCACGGGGAATATTACTAATACACTATGGCATAATAGGCCTAGTCAATATATCATACAACTTCTTGCATTTAGATTTTCTAAAGATTTATTTTTACTTTATAACGAATGCTACTGTGATAAAACATGGAAATGTATCTTTCCTTGTCATTGTACTTATACAGTATGTCGCAGAACGATTATAGACGAAATGAAAACGTCTGGTTCTATCGTGTTGGATTGCACGGGAAGAACTTCACGAATGAGAAGGGTTGGCCCTGCAAGACTCTGGACTCATTCATGAAGCTTTTCAACGAATCCGACGTAACGTCATTTTTATAAATTTCTATTTAAGAGTTTAGCGATAATATCTCGTTCATGCTCTACGTACACTTGCGCTTACTGTATATGTACAAAAAATTTCTTTCCTGTTTCGCCGAGTAAATAGCAGCTACAGCAATAGGATAACGATTGTCTAGTCGATATGTTGACATCATCTATTCAACTGGGTTAAATCGAATGCTTCGGTGGCCTAATGGGATAGATACTAGACTTTAGATCATGTAGTTCGGGGTTCGATTCTGGCTAGTCACTTTAATTTTTTTAAGTTTTCTAAATTGTATTAGTTTCTTAGAAATATGACAAGGGTTAGTATGGGGTAGGGGTTAGGGTTAGGGATAGTTTAAAAAGTTAAATTAAAATTGTAATTAAGTTTACTTTGTTTTTTCACTCGACGAAATAGGGAAGGAATTTTTTCCTGTACATTTAAGCGTAAGTCTACGTACTGACTGGGTGCCCGAATAAATAGCACGCTTGCCTGAGAAGCAGGACGCCATCAGTTCGAAATCCAGTCGGACCATCTGTGATAATACGGTATTATATCATCTCGTATATGTAAATGTATGCGTGCATACATTTTACATGTACTCACATCGCTTTCGATGGAAGAAATTGACATTAACATTAGTTTTACCAGCTTTTCATATATATATATATATATATATATATATATATATATATATATATATATATATATACATATATATACACATACGTATCTATATATACATATATGTATATACATACATGTATATACATGTTATATATATATACGTATATATACATACATGAATATACATGCACATATAGCCTACAAATATATACATAAACAATACATTTTTGCCATTCACAATTCTGCATTTTAGCAAGCCTTCATACTTCTGCCCTTTTGATCCTGCAAGCTTTCTGAAATTATTCTTCCCTGTCGTCCTTTACGTTTGTTTGACTCCACCGAAGCCAATTTTCTCGCTGTTCCAAAAATTATGAAATCAGTGGACAGACGTTCCATCTCTCGCCATCAATACATGCATTATACAATGCATGTATAACGACTGTGGTTGGAGCCAGTGGCGACGTCGGTAAGATACTCGACCGCATATCAGTATGTGCGGGTTCCAATCCTGGGATCGCCCGTCACTGACATCGCTTTGGAGTGATGAAACTGACGTTAACCTTAGTTTAGCTTTTTTACCTCTCATGTATCTAGCACGATCTTGAACTCTATGCCTCCTAGTCTTCGCTCTTGTTCTTCACTTTCATCTTTCTCTGACAGGCATAGGACACATCTTCTCACAGTGGACATGTGCTGTATCTACCCCGACCATCTTTGATCAACGTACAGGCGTCATTCACAACCTTCAACATAGTTGTTTTCATTTCACTTTGAGTGATTTAGTAATCTGTGCTGTGGATATGTCTATAATATCATCTTGGATGAGGAAACGTGCGTTAAACCATTATTATTCTTGGTATTCTATTGTTTGTTGCAGAGGGTTATTGACTACCTAAAGATGGACATTGAATATAGCGAATGGCCGGCATTGAAGCAGATGATCTCTTCAAATGTCCTGTCGAAAGTTCGTCAGATAGGCTTCGAGATTCATTTTAAAGGTCGGAACATGACTGAACTTTTTCAATATTACAAAACTTTGGAGGCCCTAGAGGACGCTGGAATGCGCCGATGGTACTTCGCGATGAATTACTATGTACTTAGGCGGACGGGGAATGGATTTAGAAGCTGCTGCTATGAAATGGTGTACATTAATACACGTTTTCTGCCAAAGCTCAAGTAGAATTACCTTGAACAAGCTGTCTGATGTTCTGCTAAGTTGCAGATGCCATAGGCATATTCCTAATCAGATTTGACACTCCAAAAGAGCGCTCCATCTATTAACGAGGTTGTTATTTGCCTTGTGTACTATAGGCCTATCTCTAAAATGCAAACTTTCAATGTTTCAAGTATGTGACCTCCTGAATATAAAATATAAGTTAATTATGTTGATAATTGCTAATAATGTTAATTTTGTCTGTGTGGTCTATTAAATTTTTCCTTCTTTAATTATCGTGGTAAAGCCCTTCCATCGTTCTCTCATGCTATGATGTGCACAGACCTGTAAGTCTTGACTTTAGCTTTGCTGGAAATGAAATTATGTTGATTGTCCTCTCTCTCTCTCTTGCTCTCTCTCTCTCGCTCTCTTTCCCTCTTTCTCTCTTTCTCTCTCTCTTTCTCTCTCCCTTCTCTCTTTTCTCAGCTTCCTCTTTATACGCAAGAGAAGGGTTAAAAGATTTCTTTAATTGTTTGATAGCTTGGTAAGAAATGCATGCGTGGCTCTTGGAAGAAAGAATTGAGATACAGAGCGAAGCTTAACTAGAGACAATTTTTTGTATTCAGTGAGTACAAGATCGTAAGCGTGAAATTCCTATTGGAGCCAGAGCGTGTAATTCAGCGCACATAGCACTAGGCACATGCAAATAAAATGTTGTATAGGTATCATATCTCCTCCCTCTTTTTTAAAAACATCAAAATGCTGATTTTTTAAATTCTAAATGTTCCATTGGTATCCTAATCCCGTATTAGTATACTGCAACTTGATATTGCCCTTGCATCTCTTGCATTTAAATATTTTTATAGATAAAAGACTATGTAGTAAAACTTATGTAATTAATAAGTAGCGTTAAGGACCAAAATATGTTATAATGGATTAGTCACTGTTTGAACACTAGAGAAGTCTCTACAAACCTCCTCCTCCACTCATCCGATCCATCGCAGGTTAATACACATATTACATACACATATCACATACACATATCACATACACATATCACATACACATATCACATACACATATCACATACACATATCACATACACATATCACATACACATATCACATACACATATCACATACACATATCACATACACATATCACATACACATATCACATACACATATCATGAATTTGACATTTAATTTACTTAAATCTTTCTTGTTTTGTTATATAAAGTTCTATTTATTGTCGGGACCTTTTTTGAATTTGTTTTTGATAATCAAAATTTAAGCCCTGATAATCTTGCATTGACTGAATCAACTGTTCCAGCTAAATCGTTTTCTTCATTTAGAAATCTCCTAAAATCTGAGAATTTATACCAATTTTTGATTTTTAATTAGTTCAATTATAATAGCTTTTTATTGAGATATTGAAAAATTAATTCTAATATAGTTGTGTATTCAAGTTTCTTTTATTGCTGGGATGTTTTTTTATAGAAATGCTACTAAATTCAGTATTTATATTTTACGTTTCAATCACAATGCTTTGACGTTCAATATTCATGATATTGATATGTATCCTATATATACATGTATAATTGTATATACATGTATATACATGTATATACATGTATATATTTATAGATTTTTTAAAACCTTATATGGATAGTGCCCAATTGCTCACAAGTGCCCAGTGCCTTGGGCTAATCCTGATTTTGCAATTATGTGCTATTCAATTATTTACATTACGTTGTATGTTTGTTGTGTAAATAGAAATCTTAAATAAATAAAAAGAACTTTAAATTTGTGGATAATCTAAATGTACTACTGTACATGTGTGTGCTTGTATTTAACCAAATTTCGTAATTAATATATTGTAATAATAAGCTATGTTGTTTCTAAATTTGACTACACTAAGTCAAGAGGTCGTATATGTACATATGTATCAGAATTTTTAACAACTTAATTTACATGCTCTTAAGTTGAATAAAATAAATAAATAAAATTAAGCTTATTGGGTTCGAGTCCGGGTTGCTTGAAGAATAGACCAACCGTGTAAATATGCAATCCTACTGTCTCACTTTCAGTCTCACATTTCCCGTCATCGGTTATAATATGACCCAAATATTTAAAACTCTTTATCTGTTTAAATTTCGTTAAATTTATTGTGATATTAACTTAACCTTTACTATGGGACACTCTCATAACTTTGGTCTTTTTTATATTAATCTTCATGCCATATCTTAAAGCCGTATCATTCAGCCTATCCATTATCTTCTGCAATCCAGTCTCGCTGCCCGCTACCATTCCTTGGTCATCTGCAAATCGTACATCTTGTAACAAATTCCCTCCTACTTTTATTCCTTCTTCCTCCATAATTACCTCAGCGCAAATGTTAAACAGCAGAGGCGAAATGATACAACCTTGTCTTACTCCACGTCCTATTTCACCTACGGTGCTATCTGGTGTAATTATAATTATTTATATAATTTTTTATTAAGTTTCAATTTTGAACTATTTAAGTGCTACTCTGTGTTTCTCTATAGCTCTCTGTGTGTCTCTGTAGTGATTATTTGCAGAAGCAATATTCTCTTTTTAAATTCTTTTTGCTATTATTTCAAACTTTATCAACTGTTATTTATTTTACTTGTGTTGCATGTTTATTCCGTTTGCGTAGTTAATTTTCAATTTGTATTGCTGAGGGGTGTACAATTAGATAGTCTACTCGTATGTCACTGTATATTTTGAGTGTATTATAGTAAATATATTTCACTCTCTACTGTCTTTTCAATGAAACTTTCATGTTGGTTTGTTCCTATTGCTTTTCTGTAGTATTTCGTTTATTTTCAATCATATTATTTTGTTGTATGAAAAACGTTGAATATCGTACGTATAGTGTAAAGGTAGTTATTTAAAAAAATAAAAAATAACATCAGTAATAAAATTGTGCAAACCCAAGGGTCATTGAGAGGGGGTAGACGAAACCACCTGACCGGGTAGTAGTAATAGGTCGTGGACCTAAGTAATTTTCAAAAAATTATACAAAAATATGATAAATTATGAACAATTGACAAGAACAAGAAATAACCCTTGTCGTTTAATTAAAGGTTGGATATCTTATAGACAGGTGCCACTTCTTATTATTATATTCGTTTATTACATAAAATCTGACATACCGCAGAAAACGTACACACACACAAATGGCAATATAGAAAGTAATAAACATAAGCAGACAGTGTTTAAAAAAACTTAATAAGAGTCTTTATATAGCATTCTAATTATAAAGTTCTTATCCATCAAAGGTGTGCGCTTAGATGGTAAAGAGAAAGGGTGGAAGAAGGAATAAAAGTAGGAGGGAATTTGTTACAAGATGTACCCTCTCCCTGAGCTTAAAGTTAACATTATCTTTAAGCGGCGGAAGAAGCCGGTGCAGGACATGCTGTTTGTTACTGATGATAGCGTTAAACAATTTCTCATCTGCATCGGCAGCGATATCCGCAAAAGATCGTACTCCATCATAGAAGTTACATTTTGTAGCCTTCCTGAGGAAGGCTTCAAGGCGTTCACTCTCGGAGGTACCAACATAACCCCACCAAAATTGCGATGCATATGTTAACTTTGAGAGTACAATAGATTTAAAGACAGTGACAATTACGTCAGAATTAAGACCTTTTGATTTTAGAGTGCGAATGGCAAAAAGATTAGAAGAGCAACTGCTAATTATGTCATTCACGTGGACAGAAAAAGAAAAGTTGGATTGCAGTGTAACACCTAAGCACTTCAAGGTGTTGACTCTGACAATTCCATCTAGGAGCGGTGGCACAGACCTTGCTAGAAATCTAGATCGCGGAGGATGGAAAAGAAGTTCACGGGATTTCGACTTATTCAACTGTAGATTGTTCTTACTGGACCACAAGTCAATGTTAGCAAGTTCATCGTCAGTGGTATAAAGATACTGAGATGGGATAATGAGGTATGTATCATCAGCGAACTTAATAATGTCATTATAAGAGTGCATAGGTCTTAAATCCGAAGCAGTAATGGAATATGAAGCGGGACCAATAGCTGAACCTTGTACAGCACTAGCTGAAATATTTGCAGTAGAGGATACATTGCCATCAAATTTAGTACAATGTTGACGGCCAGTAAAGAAACTAGCAAGCCAATTATGGATGCAAGATGGTATGTCCAGATCAGCAAACTTTTCAATAACAGTTGAATGTCTGCTCCGATCAAAAGCTTTGCTAAAATCTAGAACAATGACTCTGACAAAGGGACTACTTGACAAGATTTGTGAGATACTCTGATAGAGTGCTATCAGGGCACCTGTGGTAGATCCGGTTGGTCTGAAGGCGAACTGGTCATATAAACAAAGTGTAGCAGGGGGACTCAATAGAGCAGGATAAATGTAAGTTGAAATGATGACTCTCTCACAAAGAGAATTCTTCAAAATTCTCAAAAATAAAACAAAAATAAAGAGAATCGTTCAGTGACATTTAATCGGGTTCCCTTTAGGCGCAACTTCATCCTATAGCTCGAGCGGAACGTGTACGTAGGCCTATGCTAATGAGTTGGAAGTTTATTGAAGTCCCGGCCTTTGTGTACTTGGGCGGGTTCAACTTGTTCTGCTTGGTCGAGCGTTCTCTTAGGTGTCTTGGGTTTGTCTGGGTCACGGGTCTAGTTCTTGGTCTCAGGCTCGGTCGGTCTCTCTCTCTCTCTCTCTCTCTCGTGGTCTCTCGGGTTTACATTAATAAAGGACAGCTAAAACATTCAAATATTCAGATAGAACAATATGTTTGTCTATTTTCCTTGAGTATTGACTTTCAACAAGATAGGTATATACGCCCTCTTTGATGACCTTGCGCTCATCTATACTATGCACTTCCAAATTAACTTTGTTCCACATTCCACAATAACACCATTTCACACACATGAAATATTTTGCTGCGCAAACTACATAACGTCCTATAAATTTTGGTAGATTTTGTTGGCAGTTATAACGAAAATTGTTAAAGTTTAAAAAACTCGTACTCAAGACGATTTTAGCATTTTAGATTTGCCTGATTAGCCTAAAATGCCTCCTGAGTAGTGAATCGCTCGAGTACTGTTGGAATATGATTGTCAATTTCAGGATGTATCATGTGTACACATAAGCGTATGCCCTGTTGGTCGCTCATTCAGTTGTAAGCAAAATGTTAACAAAAATAGGCCTAAGATAAAGTAATAAACAGTTGGGATTGCCAAGAGCTCAGTGGAAGTGTGCGATGTTCAACAGATGGGAGGTGGGCTGCTCCCCCCCCACCTTGTCCCCCCTTCCTGTCCTCAAACTTGCAGATTGTCGACAGGCAACATTTAGACACCGAAGATACGATGATTTGCATCATCTAAATGTCAGAAAAAAGGTCGCATACCTTCTTTGTATAACATAAAGCAAGCCTCTTCTTCAAGTAAGCTGATTCTTCGTCGACGTGGAAACTAACTGGCCAAATCAAAGAACTGGTTAACTTAAACTAGAAAGACAGTCAATTTTGCCACTTTTCTGCACAATAGGATATTTTCTTTTATGTCACTCTAGTTAACAAATTAGCTCTAAATTATAGAATAACAAATAATAAAATGAAAATAGGTATGGGAAATAAATGTACTTTAATTAAACAATACAATAAAGATATAGAACAAATAGACGATAAATATAAGCTAGCACAGAGTGATGTTTGTGATCTTGCCCAGGACCGGTGTCAGTGGAGACAGAAGGTAAAAGCGACTGCTCTGGCGTCCACAAAGTGAGACGTTACGCAGAGAAAAGAAGAAGTAAACAAATATTTTTGTTGCGGTTTTAGATCCAATCTTAATTACGAAAGTTTACAGACGGATTGGATGATAAACTGCCTAACTTGAAAATGTGAAATTAGTCTAGCTCTCTCTGTAATATGACTTATACATGTAGAACTAAAATATGACAAGTATCGAGTCTATAATATAGCACACGAGTTAGCTATAACCTGCTCGCAAAATGACATTCCAAGATTAATGTCTTTCAAATAAAATATGTCAACGAAAAGCAGATAAAGATGATATCCCAGCAGAATTTTTGAAAATGTGTGAGGGAGGAACACTCAATAAGCTGGTATATATATATAAATGGCAGGAATACACGTATTTGACCATTCGACTTTGCAAAGTCAGTGGTGATTCAAATCTCAAACAAGCCAAAGCTTTGCTAGTTTGCGGATTAAAGAACAATCACTTTACTACCTCTTGCGTCGAAGATCTTAGCAAAGATAATAAATAATCGCATTAATACTGAAGCGGATTTGATATTGAGCAAGACAAAATTTGGTTTAAGGAAAGGATGCGGCACAAGAGAAGCAATCATAGGGGTAAAGCGGGTCCTTTGTGAACGAAGCTTAAAATGTGGGAAAGTCTTTGAAAGGACTGATGACGTAAGAGGCCATGGAGACATTGAATAGGGCCCCAAAATAGGAGATAAACTGTTACGAGCTGTGCAAATGATCATGGAATGGTATCGGTAAGCCAGAACGGGGTACAGAAGATAATGGATTGTCAGAATGATGCTGTGCTAAAATATGGTGCGAATATTAACATCAAAGAGATAAAAGTGATGATAGTGGCCGAGGAAAGAGACAAACGCAATATTACAATAAATAGTTCGATATTGAGACAGGTATTAAGTTTCACATTTATAGTTCCTATTAGATATAGACGATGGGAAATGTGGACTGAAATATGCAGATATGTACGATTACACAAGCAAACGAGGCCTTCCGTATAATAGGAAAATACTATTATAAGAAAGTGTAATAACGCACAAGGGTAAAGATACTATTGTAAGATAGTGATAGCCTCGGTATGAACTGCGCTATTATATGGATGTGAGATATGGAAGGAAGGAACAAATCAGGAAAATGGAAGCATAGAAAATGTTGATCTGGAAAAGAATGGAATAGATTAGGCCTACTGGACCCAAAATGCTAAAATTGAAGTTCTGGAGAGAGTTGGTATAGATAGACAGTTGATATTTGCAGTAAGAAAAAGGAATAAGATCTGGATAGGTCAGATTCCAAGGGTTGAAAGTTTACTAAAAGAGAACGTAGATGGTAAAGAAAGTAGAACGCAGAATGGAAGGAAAGAGGCGCAGATGCAGACCGAGATTAGGAATGTTAGATGATTCAAAGATCCACTCATTTGTGAACAAAGAGAAAAGCAGAAGACAGAGTAGAGTGGAGGCGTTATGGACTTGTCGTGGGCAGTGTAGAAAGAGAGAGAGAGAGAGAAGAGAGAGAGAGCGAGAGAGAGAGATAATGAGACTAGATACTCTCCTTATCTCTCTCTCTCTCTCTCTCTCTCTCTCTCTCTGGATTGATTCATTTGATCTGACTTGAATATGAGAAGCAGGCAGGTTCTTGGCAGAACAAATAAATGTAC
>CAJHZI010000907.1:725000-730000 GCA_905160935.1 Enchytraeus crypticus
GCAATATATTAGCCTATAGGGCATGTCTTACAATAAGGCTCTTGAAGAATTCTGAGTCAACGTGGCAGTCTGATACAATAGTTTATTTAAGGGTATCAAGACATTTGAATATCTTATCGGTATGAGCAGCACGATATTTTTAGATAAATATATCAGGTATCTGCAACATGATAATGTTGGACAAATAACAATCTTCTGCATACATAAGAAGAGTAGAGATGTGAAAAGTAATTTAAAAGCGCTTTTTGCTAACAATTCTGCCAGGGATCAGGTGGCTCATTGGCGAAGCGAGTTAATATCCTAAGCATAAGGTGGCGTGTTCGATCTTTAGAGACATGCATTTTGATCGCTTTTAGTTCTTTTAAATTTAATTTCAATCAGGTTGCTTAAACTTTCCTCAGAATTATAAGTATTTTAAACAATTTTATTATAGTGATTGAATTATATAATCTTAGTTCACCAGACACTCAAGTCGTTAGACGATATAAATCCAATTTATGGTTAAGATGACCCGTGTTGTGTCCGGGTTGCTGAAGAATAGATCAACCGTGAACTCTACGTGTCGTAAAAGCGACAAAATACTAAGATCCAAACCATCGTCAAAAAGGGCATTCGGTTCGTCACAAAATTTTCTAATCCCGACTTTAGTTAAACAATGGGTCAGACTATTGAGTATTTGGTATATCTCTGAGGCTGAAATAAATAAAATATAATTACTTATAATTAGGAAAGATATATACATTTACATATAAGTTTTTAATTACATTTTCAACTCATCTTCAACAGCACCATATTCGCAAGATTTTTCTTGATAAAACATTAAGTAGATGAAGGAGTATCCATCGTGTCTCAATATTGATATGTCTATTCGTATATGCGAATCTAACGTGCTCGTATGCTTTATTGTGCAAAATTATCATTCATTACGATGGAACAATTAAAGACTAGAATATCACGGAATAAGGAACAATTTAAGACTAGAATATCACGGAATAAGGAACAATTTAAGACTAGAATGTCACGGAATAAGGAACAACTAAGAAATTACAATTTTTATTAATAATATATCCACCTTTATAGACCGAGTGTTGGTAGAAGCTTAGGAATGAAAAAATCCCAGGGTGATGGAAGGTTATTCTTAAATCCGCGCCGGCTGCAATTGATGCGCCATCAAAAGGCAACGATTACTAATAACCATGGAGAGGAAGGAGGAAATGGGCCTTAAACAAGCATCTGTGCTTCCTGACCCAGTGTGCCGAGCAGTGCTTCTTTGTGAATAGTTGTCCGCGTGTATTACTTTTATACCACATAAATAAATTTAGAGCATTTTGATTGGCTAGAACATAAAACATTTACATGTATCGACATATTTTATGTATCATCCATTATTTATAATAGTCGTTCAATTAAATGACTGTCGATTGTAAGCTGCCGTTGCAGTTGCAGTAGTCCAGTGGCTAAGGTGTCTGGCTTTAGATCCGGACGTCTTAGGTTCGATTGCCGCTCGCATCACTTTTTAGGTTTAGGGCTAGGTTTAAGGTTTCGGTTGGGGTTAGGGTTAGCTAATAGCTAAAAAGTTAAAGATAAAATTTGTGGTAAAAAATACAAGCTAGCCGGCCACTGCATTACGCCTAGTGACACTATCCTTATGATCTTAAACACCAAAAACAGAATTTTTTATGATCTTCGAACAGTTGATAGACAAACAGATAGAGTGAGAGAGTGAGGGTGATATGTCTGGCCACAGCAGGTAAGAAAACTCAAAAGCTTACTATTGAAATGCTTCGATCAATATCAATGCTCTCTTGCATATAAAGTAATAGACCTACACTGTACATACCGGGGCACTAAGTTACGCCTAGTAAAATTGCCTTTGTAACCTTGATTGATTTCTTAACAAGAAAATTGTATGGTCTGCAGGCAGTTGCTAAATATGTGTAAGCGGCTGCACATCAGTTACATAATATTATAAAAACAGCGTTAAATATTGCGCATACTTCAGTAGTATTGTGAGTAAATAATTTTCTGGTCCTATTATAGATAAATAGTTTTTAGTTATAGTGGCTTAGTAAAATAATAACAGACCTACATAATTTAAGCTCAATATTGTATTCGAAAGTAAAGGCTGGCACAGTATTTGATACACTGATCATAAACTAAGTTGAGGTGATTAGTATTAATACTTTTACATCTGTAGAACTGAGACCAATTATTAACACATCATGCTTTAAAATTGTCTATATGTTGTTGGCTAACTTTCGGTAGGCTTGCAGAAGGATTTGGCTTGCTACTTGCGGATATGAGACAAGTCATTATCAACCATTGGTTGACAATGACTTGTCTCATAAATGATAACAACATAGAGAAAGCCTCTTCACTTTAACAAACAGTGGCGCAACCAGAATAAATGCTAGAGGGGCTGAAATTTTTTTCACTACTACCCTCGGTTCCATGATTGATCATACTGAACCGTACGATCCGTATCCCACTTCCGTATCTACTATCAGATCCACTTCCGTATTTACGATCTCTTTCCGGCTTATCCCACGTACCCATAGGCCTACTACAGTCAGGGGTATTGGTAGAAAACAATGATGTGGGGTCAAAATATATCCATGGCGAGCGAACATTAAGGCTATGAAAGGGATGGGATGCGGGGAGAGACTCCCCCTAATGCACTCCCTCCCCAAAGGGAAATTGTTTTAAATGAGTCAGAAAACTGTAGATTTTCAGAGTATCTTACAATAAATATAGTGGATTATTCTCTTGTTTTAATTTGTCATTAATAAACCTTTTCAAATAGGCCTATACATCAACTTCATAATCATCGTGATTAGTGTAGTCTCACATCCAACTATGGTGTTTTATAAATGATAATAAACAATATCTCAAAGAATTAACGTAAAAATCCGTAAACTTAGGCTAAACGTTTTAAATTCGAATTTGCAATTTTTCGCAAATCACTACATAAAACGAACATAAACTGAACGAAACCTTAATTAAATACACTTAAGTACAGAAATTAAGCCTGCATCTACTGTATATACAAAGCCTATATGCTATTGTCATTGCGTACCTTTATGCTTATATGCAATAAATGAAGAAAATTATATACTAGCTGTATTGTTAATACCTTGTAAAACAATCTAGTGACTATGATGCATTCAAATGAAGCACGAAACTGAATGAAAAGTATAATCTACAGACTGAAGGACCCCCCTCCAGGTAACGAGGAACCTTAATTATGTGTTAAGAGATGCATTAATTGTCTCAACAAACCTTTTGCAATCGACCTAAGGTCGACTTCAACTTAACGTCTATGGCCTTAATATGCATTATATTAATTCAATAACAGTGTAACAAATTAACGTCTAAACAACTTTTAGATTCGTTCCGTGAGATTTTACACTCAACTTTAAGACTAGGATGGCTTGCGAGAGTTGGTTGCTGAAGTCTTAAGTGAAATCAAACAGTTTTATTATTCTAGGCAGCATCGTAAAACTTAGACAATTTGCACTGAACTACTAAAAGCTAAAAAAGCTCCGGTTAACGTCAGTTTCCTCACTTGAAAGCGATGTCAGTGACCGGCGAGCCCATGATTTGAACCCCGCACATACTGATCCTCGGTCGAGTATTTTACTGACTTCGCCACTGGCTCCAGCCAGTGGCGAAGTCAGTAAAATACTCGACCGAGGATCAGTACTACGTACAACAGCTTCGTTGTTCTGCCGGTGTCTCAATGAAACTTTTACTTGATTTAAGCAGTCCACTCCTACCTCCCCCCAACAAAAACTTAACGGATTTGGACGAATTGCCAAAGTGACAGAATTTGGGCTAGGGGCTCAAGCCCCTCCCGGCCAGGGCTGCTTGCGCCACTGCAAATAAATGGTTAATTTTTAAATGACTTGTTATTTTGTGTCAAATCTCGTTACCTTTTCAGATTCATCCTGTCTCCTAACTCTGATTGATTCCAATATATATATATATATATATATATATATATATATATATATATATATATATATATATATATATATAATATATGAAACAGTGTATTCGTATAGGGTTTTGAGATACATGTACATATAGGGCCTTCAGTTTTTTTAGATTCCTGTAAATATACAAGATGCGCATTAACAAATAATCCACTGTTAATTCTTAATATTTCGTCTAGAAATTATAATCGTGGTCTATAGAAGAGGAATTTTTCCATAGGCTCTCCAACTTTGTAGAAATATTTTGAGGAGTTATATAAAAAGTGTTACGCCAAAAACTGATTTTGTAAATTGACAGGACATTATAACAGCACATGGATAATTGTCACTTTCCAAGTAATATTCTCACGACCTCACGACAAAGTAAACTCACAAATGACGTCAGGCTAATGGGCTAATGCCATCAAACTAATGGATTAGTAACCTGGCTTAGACTAGTTAATTAGTACTGCGAAATCTACTGAAGGTTTCTAAGAAGAAATCTAATGAATGAGCTAGATTTTCAAAAGTTGATTTATAGTAGTAGCAAAAGATGGAATTCTCATGCATATTAATATTATCTTTTGAAGACCGGATAAGAATTCAAAAGTTAATTACTTATTCTTTATGTCTGCAGAACCATGTTGGAAAAGCATCCTACTTTCAAACTCAACCCAGAAACCAACCCAACGGATTTGAAGACTGTTCTACAAGAAATC
Organism: Enchytraeus crypticus; assembly: GCA_905160935.1. Lineage (NCBI taxonomy): Eukaryota > Metazoa > Annelida > Clitellata > Enchytraeida > Enchytraeidae > Enchytraeus > Enchytraeus crypticus. Next base: position 729,694 of record CAJHZI010000907.1, read on the forward strand.
TGGAAAAACAAACCACAGCAGTCCATTGACAGCGCAATTCTATCAGTTATATATAGATCTCTGACCTGCATCAAAGCTCAAGGCGATCATTTCGAGCACAAACTGCAGCAAAATATCGAAGTCGTCATGATCGATGGACCACTTTTAGGGTCAACTAATTTTCAAATGGAATTAATTCTAATTGACGGTTTACATTGCAAGCTACATGGAAAAAGTATTTTTTTCGTTAAAGATTAATATGAAACTCTTATTTTTTCATAAACGTTATTCATAATATTATGTGTTTCGTACGAGTAACATGGATCCC
>CAJHZI010000907.1:732500-850000 GCA_905160935.1 Enchytraeus crypticus
AAAGATTCATAAAATTTAAATAAATAAAAGTTAGTTTGAGATATTGCAGAAACACACCCTACCTGGCAGCAGAACATCTGGCTTGACCAAGGAATGCTCAAATGAGGCCGCTGGAGATTCCATTGGCATACTGAAAAAGGAATCCTACCAGAAAGAGTATTCGAAAAAGAATTTGTCAAGGACTCTGAAATATCTTACGTCGTCCAGGCTTCTGTGGTGGTCAACGCAGTTCTTACGTTCGCTTCCAAAGCAGACCAGGAGGAGGACTTTCCCAGTCGGACTTCAGAACATCAGTTCAATCAACTGATCCTAAAGGAATCCGAGTCCGACAAGAGAAAATCTGGATTTGCCAGTTCTATCCTAGTTAACGATTGTAGTTGTGATCGCATGTCCCTCATCGATGACTCCTCGGAAGTTAAGATGGGCAGAGACACTCTGATTCTAACGTTTGAACAAGCACCTCTTTTTGGTAAACCAGCTGTGCTCGGTGCGTCAGGGTTATAAATCGAAAGAAGCCAGTGGTACGTGAGTCAGAAGTGCTTTCAATCTACCCTATCCAGGGAAACTCGACGGCCTCACAGGCGGCTGTTAACTGTTTAAAGTCAGTTCTGGTTAAGAGTTAGAGTGGCAACGTATCTAACTCCAGGGTCCGCCGTAAGTGCATCTGAGGAGTAGATTAAGGGAAGTACGAAGTTTTTCATAGAACAAATCGATAAGCTCCTGGCATATAAGAGAAAAGAGAGAGAAAAACAGTTACCGGAGTCAGAATGTTCAAGGTGAAACTATCCTCGGCCAAATCAAGCTGCGCGTAAAGCCCTTGAAGAGGAACAGGCTTTGTCCAAGATGTCATCGAGTTCATATTGGTCACCTACAGCTCCTCTCACGGAAAAGGAAAATCAGCTGGCGACCAGTCAAGCGACTGCGCGCATGACGCGAATCACAGCTGCCAAGCATGACGTTTATCACCAGAAAGAAACGTCTGGAGCAGACATATCTGGCGATTAATAATGGCGCACCGGTGGAAGGAAGACATCCCTCCACCACCACTCCACTCCTTCGCTCTGCCTCCTGTCTATCTGATGTAGATCCCGGACACATCAGGTTGTCCACGCCCTACAGGGTACCTCCATTCAGTCCGAGATCGTCTGCAGATGTACTGCCACGTTGTTCATGGTCTTGTAGGAATTTCGGTCACAGATTTCGTCGCGAGAGGGCGGAGCCTCTGCTCTAAATAGTGATCATACTATGACTAAGCGAGACTACAATCACGTGATCTGCACGTCGCTTATAATCGTCAGCATCTAAGCAGCTAAATCCGGTCAGGCACCCCTATTCAGTGACTTCACCACTGGTCTTCCATTTACCCTTGAGAGTCACTTTGTCTTTCAATGTGAGGGATCAAGCATGAATCTAGGACCCCCGTATGTGGTCACGAGATACGCAAGAGCAGCTCAACAACCATGTCGACTGATCTGGCGGTAGTTATTTCTCACATGCAGATCGAGTCAGAAGACCATCATATCTCCGATCATTTAGGCATGACCGCTGACCTTGACCTGTCCAACGACTCAGCCTTCCTCTCAGTGAGCCTCGACGTTGAGGACATGTCATTCACCGCGTCCTACGCCGATCAGTCTTCCTCCTGCCACTTCAGCTAATTTCTGGTCGGATTCAACCTTGAATTCCCTGGAGAGGGGTCCTTCCCTCACACTCGATCCTTCGGGGAAGATACGCTTTGACTTGTGACAGATTCCAGAATCTTTCACAAGCGTGTGACAGATTCTAGAAGAAGAAAAACAAATAAATGATTGTAGTAATAATAATAATAACAATTGTAGTAATTATAGTGACAACAACAACAACAACAACATCAATAATAATAATAATAATAAAAGGAATAACAATAATTAATAATACTAATAAATATTATTATAATATAACTAATAATAATAATAATAATATTAATAATAAGACTGGTAACAATAATAATAATACTAACAACAACAACAATAATAATAATAATAATAATAATTATAATAATATAATAATAATAATAATAATTATTATTATACTTTTAATAATAGTAATAATACTAACAATAATAATAATAATAATATAATAATTATAATAAGCGACCAACGATAAAAAGCCTTTCTGTTGCAGCGCCTGTCTATCGCACTCCAGCGCTTTAATGCTTTTTGCATTCGTGGCACATTGGCTAATGCTGCCTCTCAGAGCGTAGAGAAATTATCCTAAGCATTTCTTTTTAATCTTTCTTTTAATTAAATAAAGTCTTTCTTTTATAGTATTTTTATCCCTTAAATTTTATGCACAGAGAATCCCACTTAATGTAGAAGTTTGAAATACTCTCTGAATGAGTTCATTGGATAGTATTTTAGTGCGTAGACTATAAAAAGCAAAACATATCAGTCCGCCTTATTTTTTTAATAGCAATAAGAGCTTAACCGGTGGAAATTGAGATTATAAATCAGCCGCCAGTAAATCATCAGAATTCAGCGGGTCAAAAAGTTATCTGAAAATCTAAAAGTCACTATACCCTCACAGGAGCGGATCCAGGAATTTTCTAAGGAAGGGCCGAAAATATTTTTTGAGAGTGTACACATTTTTTGCATACGAAGAAGGCGGGGCGCCTTCTTCGGGACATGTGACGCAACCATAAAAATTGCTGTGGGGGGATTTTTCACTACTGCGCTCGGCTCATAGAGTGAGTGTATCTCCGCCCCCTCATACCCATACTAAAGTCAGGGGAAAACATAGAATGCCTAAAATCCTATATTTGTTTTGGAAAAAAGCAGGTTAATTTTTTCACCTTTGAAAAAACTCAGCGGATAAATTGGAAAGTGACCTAATTTTGGCGGTAAGGGGGCCCCTCACAGCCAAGGCTGTTTGCACCACTACTCCGGGACAGAGTTCACATATTTTACTCACACCATTTTTTCCTCTTATATAGTGGTTAATGTGAAAATTGAGAGCTGGTGAAACGGTCAACATCTTCGGGTCCCATCCATTATACAGGACTCCTAGTATACCAAATAAATGGGCCTCTAGTGGGGCCCATATTTGCAAAAAATTGAGCTATACTGGAACTGAGTTCCCTCTCGTCCCCCAACCGCTACCCTTACAACCATATTTACACATAGAAATTGCCATAGAAACAATGATAATATAGTTTACAATTTTTTATCTGCGGGCCTAAGGGGGGCCCGGGCCCCCTGGGCCCCCTGGGCCCCCTGGGCCCCCTGGGCCCCCTGGGCCCCCTGGGCCCCCTGGATCAGCCAGTGTACCCTCAATAAACCTGTCAATTACAGTCAGTAGCTATCTACATGTATATGGACGTCACAAAATGGTATAGGTTTGCCATAATAGTATAAATAGGTAAGTGTTTATATAATTTACTGTCTATTGAAAATATATGTGTAGTCTACCCCACAACTAATGCTTGATTCGATTAGCTAATTGATTTTGCAACCGATTAGGAGTTCATGAGTTTAATTCATTGACGAAATAAAACAGTTCAAAATTGCAATAAATTTGAAAGTTGATATTAAAGTAAATATTTCTAGACATTTAAATTATAATAAAAACATTTTTAGAATCTATTTCTACATAAATTCAAATGTGAAATTATTAAATTTTATGCAGAATTATAAGATTTAAATTTTATGTATAATTTAAACAAATTTATATAGAAATATAAATGCAATGCAAAATAATTTAACTTTCGTCTCTATACGTGTACACTTCTACAAAAGTGTTAGAATTTTTAGAAGAATGCACCGCTATATAGCTGGTTAGATAACGATCCAAAGGTTAGACTGGGTGCCACCTCAAAACGTAAATAATAGGATGCAATTAATCTAAGTGTTATTAGAAATTAAAATGGAATATTGCATATGGAGCGTTAAAAGCAGCAAATGAGAAGGAATAGGTACCTAGGACCTGCCACTTTACGTCATAGAGGTGTCACATTAATTGCACTCATTTCTAAACTGTTTGAGTTAGTCATTCTTGATATATCTGAGGATTATCTTGTTACTAGCAACCTCCAATTTGGTTTCAAGGTAAACTCACGTTGTAATCATGCAATTTTTTTGATGACCGAAGTCGTCAAATATTTTCTAGATAATGGTAATAGTGTATTTATGGCCACACTTGACCTGAAGAAGGCATTTGATAAAGTTAACACTTTAAATTATTTACAAGTCTTATATTGAAGGGCATTCCTTTATGGATTATAATTGTGCTACAGGGCTAGTATTCTAAGTTAAATGTCTGTGTTCGTTGGAATGGATCCTATGCTCATAATAGTTGTGTTAAAAGTGGCGTGAGACAAGGTAGCTCTCTATCGCCGGCTTTATTTAATATCTTTATTGATCCTTGCATTAATGACCTAAAATCTCTCAATGTAGGTTGTACCATTGGTGCACAATTTGTCGGTATGATCTTATACGCTGATGATTTGCTTCTTATTTCACCAACGGTGCTCGGTTTACAAAAGATGCTAGATCAATGCTCAATTTCGTTTGATAATTTACTATTGGAATTCAATATAGATAAATCTATGTGTGCTGCGATTGGGTTAGGGTCAGCCTGTGAAATTTCTTCAATGTCTCTAATGAAAAAACCATTAAACTGGGTAAAACGTTTTAATTACTTAGGTATTACTTTTATAGCAAGTAAAAATCTAATGGTTGACACCAATTTGATTATTAGAAAATTTTACTCTAGTTGCAATAATATATTGAGTAAGTCAGCTAATTTAACTGAGTTGACAAGATTGCATCTTTTAGAGTCCTACTGCTTGCCATTTTAACCTATGCCACTGTTAGTATTTCACTTAGAAACGATCAAATTTATGATTTAAATGTTGCCCGGAACAGTGTTTATAGAAAGCTATTTAACTATCATAAATGGGAATCTGTTAAGCCAATTATGATAGGGTTGGGTAAGTTGGATTTTAAGCACATGAGAGTTAAACTTATGTTTAATTTCTTTAGAAGCAGCCTAAATAGATTCAGTATAAATATAATTTTAAAGCATTTTGTAATTAGATATATGTTGAGGGATTTAGATAAAATGTGTCATTGTTTTAGATTGCCTATAAATTGTTCGATGGTTCTAGACAATAGAATGTCTTATAGTAAAAGCGGGTATTTAATTTAGGAAGCTTTTAATGCTAGTGCTGGTATTAGCAGGAATTCTAGTTAAGTTTCTAGTATTTCATTTTTGATTGTTTTATGATCCTATGTTTTTGTGTGTATGTGTGTGTATATAATTATATGTGATGCATCTTGACCCTGTCTGTTTTTGACGAATAAAGAAATGAATATATTTTGTTCCGTATAGTTAGGCCTATTGGTTCCATGTCGTATAATATATATACAGTATAATATTTCTATAATTATTATATATATACAAATTCACCCCAACGTCTGAAAGGGCATTCGGTTGGTGAGAGCCTAAGCTCCAGAAATTGTCACAAAAATGTAAACTAATGAAAAGTCTCAAATAGAGGATTTATTAATTGATGATATGATGTATGACATAGATGATTTGAGACAGTCTGTTCGTATCCCGACCCTAGTTAAACTGGGATTCAAGAAGAAGATGGTGGTGATGATGATGATGATGATTATGATTATGATATACAGACTGGAGCAAATAAATAATCCCCTAGCGAAATCTTAATAACTGTTCTTGCTAGCTAACAAGTCACCTAATTAAATAATTGAATTAAACAGTAAATTTATTTATCCAGTAGTTGACTTTGATTGCTTTTTAATGATCGATTTACCGCTTACTCTACCGATAGATGGGTAGAAGAATGATTGGTTGAATATATGGAGAGATGGATGGTTAAAGTATGTATTTTGATATATTTTGATTGACTAATTGATTGATCATCATGACTTAATTAAATTTCTTAAATAGTTTAAAATTCATCTTAGTGTTATTGAATTTGTTATACTAATTTTTTAATTGAATTTGTGATACTAATTAGAGAGTTTAATACTCTCCATTCATCATATAATTGAGCTGCAAACTGACAACACATAAATTTTAATACCTCAGCAAATTTCATATTTTTCTCTTAAATAAATCTCGCTATCGTTCAGGAAAAAAGTATTAGCTAAAAATAAAAGTTGCTAAATATTAAATTTAATTTTTTTTAAACTAAACAAAACCACGCGCAATCAATTTCACCTATGCTCATGTAATGCAGGTTAATGGTCAGCCAAGATGGCATTTAGAGTTCCAGTTCAAAGATATCTATTTGTCAGTGTAGTGTCATGCCTCACTGCCGCTGCTGTCGTCTTATTGTTTGTGTACGCTACTCCAAATGTCGTTCTTATGTCTTCGAACTTCTGGCAGGTAAAAATTAATAAGTTAAAAATAAATTAGTATCTTACTTGTAGTTTTACTAATACGTATATCAAGACTTGCTTAAGTTAACCTGTTTAGTTCGCAAAAAGCAGACCTTGCATTGAGAAACTAAAAAACTCGAGAGTTGAGAACATATCCTTACAAAATTTCTCTTCATGTCAATCAAAGTAAATATACCGTAAATTCTAATATTCTTAATTTTTATTTTATTTTTTATATTTAATTTTATTAATATAAGATCAGTCAGCTAAATACGATGACTTAAGCACAACGATTAGTCTCTCCTCTTCTAGTGCAATGCCTTACAGCAAGTCAATGGTATATAAAAGTCTTTGGCTCTTCCAACCAATTCTACCCTCAGCCTTCTCTTTCATCGCTATCTATGAATTTGTTATCATATCATACAACTTCCCATGTCTTGGTCTTCCTCTAACTCTTTTCCCTTACGTTCCTCCTTCTATTATATGCTTTAACAAACCATCGCCATTATAATATGTCCAATCCAGTTTTTGATACTTCTCAACATATTTGTTAAGTACATATCTGTATCGATTCTTTTTTCAAAAACTTCTTTATTGTAATTTTGTTGGTCCAACTAATTTTTTCCATTCCTTCTCCATATCCACATTTCCAATGCCTCTAGTTTCCTGATATCTTCTTTCTATAGAGTCAACATTTTATATCCATACAGATATCGAGCACACCAATGTTTTCACAATCTTTATCTTATTGTTTTTCCAAATGCCTATTGTTAGTAGTTCATTTCTCTTTCCCAAAGCATCTTTCGCCTGTGCAATTCTACATTGTATTTCCATTTCACACTTCCCATCATTCGTGATTGCGTGGCCCAAATACTTGAAGCTTATTACCAGTTTTAATCGCGTATTGGATAGACTGAATGATACGGCTTTAAGATATGGCATGAAGATTAATATAAAAAAGACCAAGGTTATGAGAGTGTCCAGTAATAAAGGTGAAGTTAATATCACAATAAATGGTACGAATTTGGAACAGGTAAGGAGTTTCAAATATTTGGGTCATACTATAACCGATGACGGGAAATGTGAGACGGAAATATGCAGTAGGATTGCACAAGTAAAAGCGGCCTTTGGTAGTAGAAAAGAACTATTAACAAAAAGTCTAAAGAAAGACACATAGATAAAGATAGTGATAACTTTGGTCTGGACCACGCTAGTGTATGGATGTGAAACATGGACCTTAAGAAAGGAAGATATTAGGAAACTGGAGGCATTGGAAATGTGGATTGGAGAAGAATGGAGAGGATTAGCTGGACTCAAAGGTTACAAATGAGGAAGTCCTGGAGAGAGTTGGCACAGATAGACAGTTGATAAATGTATTAAGAAATAGGAAGAAGAGATGGATAGGACACATTCTAAGGGGGGAAGGTCTATTAAAAGAGGTCATAGAAGGTAGAATGGAAGGAAAGAGAGGCAGGGGCAGGCCGAGATTAGGTATGTTAGATGATTTAAAAATCCACTCATATGTGGCAATGAAGAGGAAGGCGGAAGACAGAGAAGAGTGGAGGCGTTATGTACCATGGACCTGCCAGTATGCAGTGCACTAAGAGAATCGCGTATTATTCAGTGTAGTATTTTACACCTGCTTGTGATTGCTAAGCACTCTCATAACCTTTGTCTTCTTTATATTAATCTTCAAGCCATATCACAATACTGTGACATTCAGATCATTCATAGCCCTTTGCAAATCACTACTACCAAGCATACCTCGATCATGTGCAAACCTCAAATCTTTCAGCAATTTACCTCCAATAGTTATTTCTTACGCAGTATCTTCCATCGCCTCAATCATTACCGCTTTGGCATACAAATTAAATTGTAGCAGCGAAATACAACATCCTTGTCTTTCCCGCCATCCTATTTCACCCTCCTGAAAGAACTCTTGTTGGATTTTGACTATTGCTTTCTGATTCATATAAAAATTTAAAATTAATCATCTACTCTCTAGTCACCTGCAATCCTACTCAATATGTATAACATCATTATCCAGTCTATTTTGTCGAAAGCCGTTTTAAAATCAACAAACATATGAAATTATCATTGTATCGTTCCAAGCTACTTTCACATATAACTCGCATAGCTCCTATTGATTCTCAAGTATATCTTCCCATTCGAAAGCCAAACTTGAGTTACTCAGAAGACTGACTTTGCAGCTGATTTTGACTGAATACAATTACTTAATACTTTTAAAAAGATTTTAAATGCATGTGCCTATTAAACTTATTTTTCATTAGTCTGAACATTCAACAGCATTAGGTTTCTTAGGAATTAGAATCATCACTGTCTTCGTGAATCTTCTGGCCAGATACCGGTCTCGTACACTTCCATGCATAATATTATAAGTTTCAGTATTGAATCTCCCTCAATCACTTTCAGAAATTCTGCTGGTACGTTATCTATTCCACCGTTTTTACTTTTTAATATTTCTAATTGCCTCAAGAATTTCTTTCATAATAATTGTTCCCTTTTCATCATTCCATGCCTTTGTTTCTTCTAGTTAAAAATAAATTACTTTGGTTTCTACCTTTGTCATACAAAGCCTCAAATGTCGATTGGTCTATATCGCTGAAAAACGGGCCGTCCCATATCCATGTAGGCCTATATAAATTCGGGCGACCGAAGAATCTCTATATGAAGCACGTGTTGAGAGGTCGCTTTAGATTTAGTTTTGCTAAATTTAGACCGTAACGTCGAATACGAACTTACAAACCAGTAGATATCATAATTTGAGAAAAGCCTCCAGAGGTTTAGAAAGGCCTGCCGGTAAGAGCTGGAACGCGGTGATAGGAAATCTAGTAATTTAGATTATTGTCGAAGTAATAAAATTCTATTCCTAGATTGATTGTCTAGCGTTGTTTCGTTGTATTCTAAATTTAATGATTTATTATCAATATTAAATTAAGTAGCGTATAATATAATCAGAATTTGGGTTCGTTTAGTTCAATTAAATCGAGCATAGATTATAAGTTATTTAAACTTTCCCGTGTTTTATATCTTTTGGTTTAGGCCTATATCGCGATTCGTTTAAAACTGTGCTTTCGATAATTAGATTATTTTGTTTCTTAAAAGCTAAAGCTAAAGCTAAGGTTAACGTCAGTTTCCTCACTCGAAGGCGATGTCAGTGACGGGCGAGCCCAGGATTTGAACCTGCACCTACTGATCTGCGGTCGAGTATCTTACCGACTTCGCCATTGGCTCCAGCCAATATTAACCTGTATATAGGCCTAAATACATATTGATTCGTTTTAGTTTCAATAAATTAATTTAATTTTTTTAACAGTCATTCTTAAGGATTTTAAGACTGACTGTTTAGACCCTTTAGAATCAAAGTTATCGAGACAGCTGTGGCCTGCACTTCTATAGGCTTTGAGATCCTAAGAGGAACAAATCCCGACATACTAAATTTTTTAAATCGGCGTAAATAGCCTAATCCTTGAAAGATTTGAATGTTTGAATTTTTAGCTGTGAATCCAGACCTGTAACTTTCACTTTGTTAATGCTGCTAACTTTAAATTATCTATTCATTGTGTAGCCGAAAGAAGACCTGATATATATTGAAGACTCAGAGAAGGATGCGATTAGATCTAACATGTCGAACTACACAGCAGATAGAGCTATGCTCAGGTAGGATACGTCTTAACTGCATTGTAGTAAATAAATTGGAGATGGTAATCGAACCCACAAAAATTGCGATGCATAGGTTAACTTGGAGAGTACAATAGATTGAAAGACAGTGACAATTAGGTTACATATAAGACCCTTTGATTTTAGAGTACGAATGGCAAAAAGATTAGATGAACAACTGCTAGTTATATCATCAACATAGATATAAATTGAAAACTTGGATTGCAGTTAAGTGCAATCAAATGCACCTAAGCACTTCAAGAGTTAATTCCAACTATATGTACTTGAGCTGCGGCACGCAATGTGCTAGAACTCTAGATCACGAAGGATGGAAAAGAATTTAACGGGTTTTAGACTTATTCAATTGAAGATTGTTTTTACTGGACCACAAATCAATGCTAGCAGTGGTATGAAAACACTGAGATGGGATAAATTGACGTTAAATTCTTATTGATTGATTGACTTGCACTATTTTGATCTCGCTTTCTCTTGTGGTCTCTGTGTACCTAGTCGTCATTCTGTGGTGCTTTTGCGCCTGTTTGTGTAGAGTCCGCAAGAGACGTCCCTGACATTGCCTTGCCCTGGCGAGGAACCGAACGTTAAATTTATACTGATTGATATTGATAGTGATTGATATTGAGGTATGTTTCATCAGCAAACTTAGTAATATATATATCATTACGAGAGTGGACAGGTCTTAGATCTGAAGCAGTAATAGAATATGAATAATTGATAGGAATAGTATCAGTAACAGTAACATCGAAAGAAGCACAAGTAGTAGTCTTATCAGTGGTAGTAACAGAATTAGCAATAATATTAGCATTTGCAGTAGTAATGGTTTAACGAAGCAAAATAGCAACAACTGCCCGGGGCAGTATGCTTTAGATAATGTAGCCAGGTGATGGATTTTCTCACAAGCTGCCAGCTAATAATACATATATGATTGGTTTGATCTATTATTGCATTGATCTATTATTGATCTATTACTTACACACTAAAAACAACGAACGTGATTGCAGAGTTTCCTTACTTAATTTGCTATCTTGTAGTTTTCTTTATTTCCACCTAATTTCCGTGATTATTAGAAATAGTTGACTTTAAAAGCAGGTTACAGTGCAGCAAGCGTGAATATAAGATTAACCTTCTTAATCTAAGAATAACCTTTTAATGGTCCGGGGTTTATTCAATACTATCTGACCTGAAATTTGAGCCCAGGCCTCAAGATTCTGCGGCGCACTCTCTGCAAATGCATCAAACTCACTTTCAATACTACGCTTTTACTGGAATAATTGTAAATAAACCACACTGTTTCCTTGATGTACTACCATAATTAAGATAAGCAGTGAGATCATGCGCCATTCTTTTCTCCTTATGTCGATTAATTGACGCCAATTGTAAATTTTGAGAAAAACGTGACCACAGCTTCGGATTAGGAATTCTTTAATGTTATTCCTGCTTTACACTTAAATTACTCGAACTATTTATCTAATAATATATGGCCACTTCTCAACCCCATGACTAACAGAGATACCCGCATAATTATGATGACCATGTAGAGCAGTATTTTGTAGAGGGAATTTGTAAGTGTTTAAATATTTGTATTTTGTATCTAATTTGATTAACGTAGTTACCTATCTAAGCTTCATTTCGTCTGCAAGAATTCGCGGAGGTACGGCAACATAGAAGACGGTGGCTGGGATATTTGTCTAGCTGAACCCTACTTACCAAAGAAACCCTGCCTGGTCTACTCATTTGGGTAAATACTTCATAAGTAATAATTATTGCTTTTCAAGATTATACTTCATAAGTATATAATCTTGATTTCGCCACAGAATGGAAGAATCATATAAGTACAACATAAGAATCCATCTTACTGCATGAACAGACATACAGAAAAACATTAAGGGAAAAAGAAATTAGTTATGATATCTTATGGATTTCCTTGAGTGCTTATCAACAAGATCTGTAGCCTTCGTTTTAATTTATTGCCATACATTAATAGTCATTGCCATACTCATAACGTTTACAGCCTTTATAGATAAAAACGAGGAAGGTTAACATCATAAATCTACAGGAGCTCAGTCAAGGGTAATTCACTTGATAGATAACATTATGAAATTTATTCGCCATTTCATCCCACAATCTTTATCGTGACATTAGTTAAATTCATGCTTTCAGTAACCCACTTCATTTAAGACATGTCTTAACAAGACTTTACAATTATCTATCTAGGCTTTATTATACATCTACATGTAGCAACTATTTTATAAACCTCTTCATTTGCAACTACGCGAGTTCAGATAATTTCGCTTTGATTTTATTATTTAATTTCTTATAGTTTTTAGATAATTATCCACTTTACTATGGTCTGAATAGGATTCACATCTGAATATGGTAGAGGAAGAAACTAAGATCGAGGGAATTACTTGAACTCACATAATTACAAGTAAAACTGTAAAGCTAATGGTAACGTGTTTCCTCACTCGAAAGAGATGTCAGTGGCCGTCGAGCCCAGGATTTTAATCCCGCACATACTGATCTGCGGTCGAGTATCTTACCGATATCGCCAATGGCTTCAGCCATTAGAAGATAATTGCCACTTGCTAACGATTTACTATTCAGTATGATGTTATTTACCCTGATGCTCAATGATACTCTCATTTAACTCTAAATGTAAGTTGCTTCGTTCCACGAATTCTTATATCTTTGCAGCCAACTTCGCTTTCATCAGACATGCCCGTATCATTGCAAATATCGTATTTTTCAACAATAAACTTCCAATAATTAATTATTACGTTCGTATTGCAGAAGCTATTTTGCTTCATCATTATTGCCTCAATTTAAATGTGGTAGAACCCCTACTAGCTTTTATTTACCTTAGTCTAACAACCCTTATTGAATCGGTTCAGACAGACGGCTAATAAGTATGATAAGAAATGTTAAGAAAAGCTGGATAGGACATATTGTACGGGGGAATGGCTTGTTAAAGGATATATTAGAAGGAAGAATGCAAGGGAAAAGATTTAGAGGAAGACCGAGACATGTAATGTTCGATGATTTGATAACAATTTCATATATAGAGACGAAAAGGAAGGCCGAGGAGAGAATTGTTGGAAAAGTTATATGTCATGGACCTGCCGTGAGGCAGTGTACTAGAAGAAGATATATATAAATGTCCATGTACATGTATATATATATATATATATATATATATATATATATATATATAAATGTCCATGTACATGTGTATATATATATATATATATATATATATATATATATATATATATATATATATAATTTACAATTATTTCAGCATCAATTACGACTTCAGTTTCGATGACGCCGTAGCACGTGATCTAGGATGTACTGTCAGGAGCTTCGATCCCAGGTTTCATATTTTCTTGAATGTATTTAAGAGGAACATTAATCTCAGTAAAATATGATCTTCGTAGAAAATAAATTTACACAATTCTCATCTCATCCAGAATCAGTTTAGATGCATATCTAGCCAAGTGAGAATGTTAGAATTTTCCAGACTATCAGTTATACTGATTACTTACCTAATATATTGTCCAATACATTTCTCGAAACTGTTCTCTATTCTCTGACAATATTCAATACTAGTTCTCTCTCTATCTCATATTATCCTTATAATATTAAATTAGAAGTAAGTGCTTATGTAAAATATTTTTTCTAAATTCATTAGTAGCTGGGTGATTCCATACAGATCCACTATATCCCAGCTCTCAACTCGTCCAGCTTTAGTTGTTGTTGTTGCTGTGCTCTCATTTCTTCTCATCCAGCTTTAGTTGTTGTTGTTGCTCTTGGACTCCTCTGACGCTTTCTCCTTAGGCTGCAGAGTACCAAGAATTGAATCATGAACTTCGCAAGGCTATGGTATATTGCACTATCTATATAACCAACAAATTCCTTCGTCACTAACATAATCACTCCACCACTGAAGACTTGTCTTCTGTCTCTCAGAACAACTGCCAAAATTTCATCGTCTGCATTAGGTCTTCTCTTTCTCAGCAATTCCAATTCTGGAATGGGTGACGATATGTATATCGTCATTAGCGCTCCTTCGTCATAGACTAGATCCGCGTAGACTCTCTCTGGATCACTTCCTTTAGGAGCATCATCCGCTCTGCGAGGCTGGGCATATATAAAAATAATAATACAAAAATACTATAAAATATAAATAATAAAGAAAAATAATATAATATTTTCCGCCAAAATCAGGAAACATATTCAATTTACAAATTTCGAAAGTTCTACAACAGCAAGTTTCTTTAATTAAGTTTAATTTAACGTTGGTTTGGCAAGATCAGCCATAAACGTTAGTCCTAACCACGCTTAGAGTGTATAACAATGGGCCTCGGTTTCCTGATTTTTTGCAGACTCCCCCATCTGATAACTGTCCCTCACCCCCTCACCCAACTGATACGAGCCTCTATCCTATGGGCGCCTTCACGTCTGGAGCTACGTTAACAATTTTTGTAATTAATAAAAAATAAAATAATTGAAGACTAGAAGATATTTAAGCAATTGATTTCTTGTTTGGCGGCCATTTTAACTGTTGAATATTCTGATGCATCACAATCTCATATAAAGTAAACAGAAAGCCTACGATTACTAAATCAAAAGAGACTTTTCGTAGAAAGTATCTTAAAATTTAGAACTTAGTATAAACATCACATACAGACATTTACGAATTAACTATTGCGGACATTCTATTAAAACTTGAGAGATTCATGTATTACTGACAAGATGCATGCAAACAGAAAAAATTAAAACTTAACACACTTACAGATTAGTCTTATGAAATGTAGAAAAAGATATGAAAATAAAATATCGTAAAAGTTCAACTAGATTATATATATATATATATATATATATATATATATATATATATATATAGGCCTGTTAAAATAATAGTAATATAATTATCATATACAGTAAATTAATATAATGAAATTCTTTTGATAATTGTTATTCATGTTCTTTTATCTGTGTGTTGCGTCTGAGCCCCAGAAAAAAATAGACCAACTGTAAACCGCACGTGTGGCGACTGAGGCGACTGAGCAAGAACTGAGTAAGGCATCATGATATTGACTTCAATAAATTTTATTATTTATATGGTCTACTATGCGGTTGAACTATTTCACCTTTTAGAATCTACTGTGTATTGAAGATTAGCAGCTCGAGGAGATATAAATAGATAGCACTATATTTTATTCTCTCTCAGTGCACCGCTTACTCGCAGGTTGGTTCATTGTATACAACGCCTCAACTTTATCTTCTGTTTTTCTCTTCGTATTCATTAACATCTTTAAATAATTCACAGGTCAGCAAAATAAAACTTTACTTTCTCATCAGAGATTAAAATATACTTTTATAGTACTTATATAGTACTTTTTGACGCTGATTACAAATCTGTAACCAGAATTTTTCCAGCACGTATAGTTTTTGAGTTATGACCGATTCAACTTTAATAATACTGAGCTTAGAATACACGCATAAGCATAAGTTTGTAGTTCATTTTCTTGTAACACCATTCTGTCAAAACCAATAAATATATGCGAAACTAATCGCATTTATCATTTACCACATCTTCTATTGTCATCAAGTGAATAGTGCTAATTATAACCGTTGTGCGTACGATTTTCTCTTGTGTGACTGGTTTGGTTTATCTCGGTGCAACATCCAGCAGTAGTCTGCCATCATACTCTCATTCCAGAAGCCTTGATAACGATTTTCCATTCCTTTTATATCTTGGTGAAACCGCTCACCCTGTTCATCACTGACTATACGGTTTTTCCAAAGTTTCCTGGGAAGAAATCTAGGTGTGAATGCAAAAATTGAATCGTCAGAGATATTCTACAGTCCTTCTCTTTGTAAGCAACTAGCAAATTCTGGATTCCTTGTCTGTAGTCCGGAGACTTATTGTTTCCTAAGAAGTTTTCACAAATCCATCTGAAAGCTTGCTATGCTCTTCGTTCTGAGGTATTGAGACTTTTATCGAAGTTGTCATCTCTCAAAATCTCCCTAACCTGAGGTCCTACAAAGATATCCTACTTCAGTTTTGTGGAGCTTACTCTAGGGAATTTCTCAACAAGATATTTATATCTTTTGGAATTTGAATTTCCCATCGCTTTCACGAAGTTTTTCATTAACCTAAGTTTAATATGGAGAGGTAAATGAAAATCTTGTTGAAATCAACTAACGACTTTTGCTTGGACACTTTCTTTTCCTATCTCGTATGTGACTCGGAGCCGCCACTCGTGTGCGTGGTAGACTGGTAGTGATCATCAGTAGCGCGGCTGTCCCACAGGCACCCAATTACGTTGACGCTACAAAAATAGCAATTCACATGATTTTCTCATTGCTCTTTTCATACCATAGGTATAGCGAAAGGCATGGAAGGCTTCTTTTTGTTTATCCAGTCGCGTAAACCATTTGAACAAGCAGTGCGTATGATATGTGGCGCCCAAACCTTATCTTGGTTTCCAAGTGGACAGCCGAAGTACGCTCCGTAAAGTTTTCGAATATCCTTCATACTAGTTCTCTTTTGCGACTTCGGAGTGAGTGAACCACACATATAGCAAAATGTATCCGGAAGGTTTCTACCTTCTAGAGGCATATTGATTGATTTTACTTATGAAGATAAACTCAAGATGGTTGTTTAGTTTACATAATGACTTTATGTGGAAGTTCCCAATTCCAAAGACTATGTAGAAAAAATGTAATCGAGGTCCGTATAAGTCAATGCGTACGCAATGTGCCTGCAGAAAATTGCGAATAAAGTTAAAATATAATCTGTCTCATCACAAAAACTAGACGTGATAGAGAAAAACTCTTTGCATATTTAGAATCAGCGCCAAAAATCCTATATAGATGACCCAATACTTTGCGTGATGAAAAATAACTGTTGACCAGGAATCTAACATTCCTATTCTTGGTCTGCATGCTAATGTTATATGTGCTTATGCTTCTCTTACCCTCCTTTCTACCTCCTATGACCTCTAGAGTCTTTTTGTAAACTTCCCCCTTAGAGTATATCAAATTATTCCGGTTTCTTATTGCGTTTATCTTATTCTTTCCCAGCTCTCTTCAGGACTTCTTCATTTGTAACTTCTTTGGTCCAGCTAATCTGTTCCATTCTTCTCCATATCCACATTTCCAACGCTTTTAGTTTCCTGATCTTCCTTTCTTATGGTGCATGTTTTGCATCAATCTATTAGCGTGGTCCATTTCAAGTTTTTTTCTATCTTTACCTTTGTGTCTTTCTTTCAACTTTTTGTTACAAGTTCTTTCCTATTACCAAAGGCCTTTTTTCTTGTGCAATCCTCCTACAACATACATCTGTTTCACATTTCCCATCTAAATTTTTGTATCATCCACACTCGTAAATATTTGAAACTCCTTATCGTAGCCTACAATTTATTGTGATATTGTCTTTGCCTCTTTCCTTTTCTGAGACACTCTCCTCACTTTATCTTTTTACTGCTGATCTTCATACTATACTTTAATGCCGACTATATTCACTTTATCCTTAGATTCTCACATTCTGCAACACTTTTCCTCCAACATTTTATTTCTTCTTCATGATCATCCTACCTCCTTCATCATTACTTTTGCGTAAATGTTGAACTACAGCGGCGAAATATCTCTCCTCACGTCCTATTTCCCCTACTTCTAAGTACTCTCGTTGGATTTTGATTACTGCTCTTTGATTCATGTAAAAGTTTAGAATTAATCTTCTCTCTCTAGTCAATTCCTATCATTTTAAATGTATAATTTATTATTGTCTTTTAATTGTAATTTGTTTTCTTCGTTACAGCATGTCACAGAAAGATCACAAGAGAAATGAACGAATTTGGTTCTATCATATGGGACTTCATGGAAAAGATTATACAAACGAAAAGGGTTGGCCGCTGAGAACACTGGACTCCATAATGAATCTCCTCAACGAATCAAACGTAATGCATGATGCATTCTATGTATATGCTTAAATATCATAGCTACAATTATGGATTTAGATTAGTGACACAAACTAGGATTAGTCAATAAAAAATAGTACTAAAATTAATATCAATAATAAAATAGATAAATACACACTATAATTGAAATTAAATAATTAATGTACACATCGTTCAGGCAATAAACCATTCCCGTTTGTGATCAAAAGCAGGCTAAATATTTTTAGTTTGTTGCCAAACTAAAATCAAACTTTTGCTTTTTGTTTTCTGTTTTTATGTTGTTTTTATTTTGTTTTTACTTTTTGTTTGTTAACGAAGTAAAATTATTCCATTCAAAGCACATCCATAAATATCAGATTCTTTAAAGCTCGATATCGTCTTTGGTATAGAATTTTATTAGTACATGTATACCTTAAATATCAGTATAGCAATTGCTACGAAAACTAAGTTACGTAGAGGAAACCAAACTAAAATTAGAAACAACCAGGTCTTCAGCATCTCTGTTTCGTTAAATAATAGACTCAGTGCATTTCTAATGAGCATAATAGAAGAACGGGTAATGTGTGTGGTTTACATAACACTCATTAATATCCAAGGTAAGAAAAATGAAATTTTAATTTCTGCCCTGCTATAGATCACTGAAGTTAATGTTGTGCTTAAGCACAACATGATGGTCTAAGAACTATAGAGAATAGCAAGCATAAACTTAAACAAAATTGTAAAAGACAACAAATTAGAATTGATGAAAGAAACGTATATTGTCGCGAATCCAATAGAAGTAGTAGTAGAATTGTTATACAGCAATTACAGAAGGTAGGCCTACTCCACTTTTGGTACGAAATGTCTTAGAGAAGGTAGCCCCTAATGGGTCTTTACCTTTCTTCAACTATCTGTTGTTACTCGGGACCTCATTCTCCTCATATCACGGCATCGTATCATCTCTGCTTACAATTTTATTTGCGTCGTATCTTGTGAGCGAACAGTGTCTGCCTTCGCAGTCTATTCTTCTTCTTTAACCACATTATGTATAAAGCACAAATGGCTTAATTTAATTAATTTGCCTTTACTGTTTGTTTAAGACTGTCTCTGCCGATTTTGAGATACAGTTAACTTTACATTCTAATACAGATTTTGTTCTATCATCTATTGTAGAGAACCATAGATTATTTGAAGATAGACATCGAGAATAGCGAATGGCCGGTATTTGAGCAGATAATCGCTTCAAATGTCCTGTCTAAAGTTCGTCAGTTGGGCATAGAGATTCATATATACGGTAAAGACACGGCTACATTTCTTCAGAAATACAATGCTCTACGGTCACTCGAGGACGCTGGAATGAGGAGATGGTTCTTCTCGACGAATTATTATGGTATAGAGAAAACAAAAACTGGTTTTAGAAGCTGCTGCTTTGAAATGGTGTACATTAACACTCGATTTCTCTCAAATTTTGTATAGTTTTATCATATTTATGAACTACATTTTAACGGATCTTATGGTCGTTCATGATTTTTTTTGGATAGGAAATATTAACAAATAATTTCTTTAATTAAGTTTTTTGGTTTCATGTAAGCATAATAGTTAGTAAAAATGAACAGACTAGCGATTACGGCTTGCTCTATTAGTAACTGTAGATTTTTATCTTCAATGTATTGATTTGTTTGATTAAAGGTTTTAGGGTATGTACATGCAGGTCATAAAGGCTATTTTCTATATTGCTATTTAATGTTAACAGCATATGCTTTAACATTTGTTCAAAGATATTGCATTATTGAGATATTAAAGTTGCTTAGGCCATTTGGATCCAATCCATACCTCCTTTGAGGTATGGATTGGATCCAATTGGATCTTTGGGGTAAGGCGTCACTTTGTTGACACTGGACCAGTCTCTACAATAACAATAATAACAACAATTAGAGTGCTACAGTCATCAGTGACAACATCGAGCACTATTGAGACAAAATCAAGCCGGCGAGCAAAAAAAGAAGGTCCAAAAACGGTGCAAATTCCAAAATCCAGAAATTCAGTCCAAAGTAAAGGGAGTTAAAGAAAAGGTGGTTTAGGCGCAGGTCGCTGCTCATGGACACTGGATGGAAAAGAGAGATGGAAAAGAGAGAATACAACCCTCCTCCTCCTCCATTCTTCTTCCACCATCGCAGAGTGCTACACATCGCCAACCGCAAGATTGAATTTGATATCTTAAATACTGAATTCTTTATTATATTGCCTAATTAAGTTCTGTTTATTTTTCATAACTGTCTGTAATTTATTAGTTAATAATCTACATGTAATTCTTTTATTATTGGAGTACTCTCACGTCTTAACATAGGCTTTGTCCTATCCAACTTAATCCATTTTTCTTATGATGTCACTCTAAGGAAGTCTTTTATTTTTTAATTTTTAGATTTCCGTATTGTGTTTGGGTTGTTTGAAGAAAAGACCAACTGGTGACTGCACGTGTCGTAAAAGACGACTAAAGCACAAGATCCTAACCAACGTCAAAAAGGGCATTCGGTTGGTGAACGCCTAGGCTCCAGAAATTGCTACAAAAAAGGTTTAAACGGATGGAAGAGAAATAGGGGATTAACTAATGTGAGACAACGAGGACAGGAGGTCTATTGGTATCCAGACCCTAGTTAAACTGGGATTAAATGGTGGATGATGATGATGAAGAATTTGTCGATTTTTGGATTCATTACCGGATATCAGATTAATTATTGGAATTGTACAGTCAACTAAGCCCAGCAGTGTTTTGATTTTGCTATTTCAACTCTTTAGACGTGATGTAATGTGTTGAGTGTTGACAGATAGGACGGCTAATTTATTTCTAATAATTAAATATATTTTTGGACAAATTGAACATCTAGAGCGATTGGTGTTAGTTTTGCCTAAGTATACCTTTGTAGTTGACGTTGTCCCTACTATTAAGTTATTTCTTAGTTCTACGTTTGAGGCTTTGCCTACTGTTACCATATTTTTTATTATTTATTTTAATAAGCATCTAACAGTTTTAACCGTTACTTTACCTTTATGGCTGGTTTTATTTGCCACGTTATTCTATGTTAATTTTAGTGTTGATATGATTAAAGTTTTTTATGTATGTTTCGATCGTTAGGTATTGGATATCTTGAGCATAAGTTTCTAATTATTTGCAATTTTACTGTACCTTAGTTTTTAATTATACTTTCTGTATTTTTTACATCTACTGATATTCAGTTTTGTAAATAAGATTCCTAAGTATTCTCTTCAATATTTCTCTTTGCTCTCTCAAGATCAGTTCCCTCTCTGATATTTTTAATGCCCTGCCTTATCCGCCTCGGACTTTCAATTTTGACTGTTTCAAGTCAGGAACTCACACACTTGCCTATTAATAAATGAGTATAGTTCTTCTGAACTGACGTCTAATCTTCCTCCAAGATGTGATATATATGTAATTATCTCAAATTGCGAAATAAAAATATCTGGTGCTATGGGTGATGGAGTTGCTCTCCTACTAAGGAAACCATATACTATTCTTAACAAACCAGTGTCATAGAGATTTAAATATTGTCATTTGAGACTTCATTATTCATCTTAATCAACCTGTTGATAATAATAATAATAATAATAAATAATAATAATAATAATTAATGGCGTAGGAAGGCTAATTGCAGAACGAACCTGCGATAAGCGAGAGACCTCTTTTATTTGGCAAAGGCTTTCAATAACTTTGCAAAGATTCAATGCAGTCTGCTTCAGCAATTCTTTTAAGCAGCTAGATGGTCCAGTGTTATTCCAGTCGACGAAAACTAAGACGAAAATATCGTCTGACTGAAAAATTATGAATTCGTCAACTTGAACGAAAACGAAAACGGAATAATATGGAATCGCTCGATGATAACGATAAAATGAACTAAAAATATTAGACGACGATAACTGAATACAAACGAAAAAATAAAGACTGTAACGATAAAAAAACGAATCAATATCGTCCAATTTGCGTCTCTATTTTCGTCAAGGCATATTCAACATTTGCAATAAAAATTAGTTTTGGAATAACAACAGGGTATGCGATCTTGTTCAAGTTCTTAAATAGCCCCGTGTTATAGATTGACATAAAACTCTTAGCCGCGTATTATAGATTGATTTACAACAGATTGAAGTATTCTCTCTCTCTCTCTTAGTGCACTGCCTACTGGCAGGTCCATGGTATATAACGCCTCCACTCTTCTTTGTCTTCCACCTTCCTCTTCATTTCCACATATGAGTGGGTCTTTAAATCATCTAACATACCTAATCTCGGCCTGCCCCTGCCTCTTTTTCCTTACAGAGGCAAGGGCAGGTCGAGATTAGGTATGTTAGATGATTTAAAGATGATTGAAATATTATAGATTATATTTTATTATAGATTGAAGTATTATAAATTGAAATAATATATACAAGTATTTAGAAGTATTATAGATTTATCATTGAAGTAATAATCTTCTTGAAGCTTAATAAGAAAATGATTGACGATCATTTGCTAAAATAATGGATACTAATGAGAAATTTTCACTGTAAAATGATTAACTCAAACTAGCAAACTCAATTGTAATATTGTCTGTGGCGAACTTAAGTAATTAATTAACTCTCTCTATATTGATTTATTATAATGAAATTAAGAATAGAAACATTGAATAGTACAGGTGTGATCTTTGAGTTTAAAATGGTTCACCATATTTACAGACTGAAATAGAATAGAAATAGAATTAAAAAAATACCTTGACTGAAGTAGAATAGGTATAGAAAAATTATTTTTTGAAATAGAATAAAAACTGAAATGAAAAAATAGGCATATACTAAAATGGATTAGAAATACAAAAACATTAGCAAAGACTATAATAGAAACTGAAAGAGAAAAATATTACGAGACTGGAATAACACTGAGATGGCCTCGAGTAGCCGGGCGGCGATTCAGCACGTATTGCTCGAATCGTTTTTATCAAACCTCGGGTTCTTTACACACGGGGTAAAAAATAACAAAAAAAGTAATAATAGTAACCTCCGACAATTTCTATAGCGGTGTCATGGCCGGTGTCCGGTCTTCGAGACCGTTTTACAGGTTCCTGGCAGGCATTATTAATCCTTCCCATGGTTAATCATATCTTTGCTATTCATCCCCTAAATCAAAGTGATTCTTAACGTTTAACAATTTTATCTCTTAAAATTTCCCTGTTGTATTCACTTTCACTTAAGCTATGTTAAATATAATACTACAAAAATGTTACCACTGTATAATTTCCGTGCGTAACTAATATTGATCTTGATCTCATTTGTTCTAATCTCTAAAACTCGACCGTTATGCAAGTCTCCTGTTAGTGAACAAGTAAATCTTGATGAACAAAGTAATGCAATTTCATACTATTTCTACTTGATAAGCATGAACCTCTAAATAACAAGAAATCTAACTTTTGGCACATTTCTGATATAAAAATAAACAGCTGCATGTTTTGGGTCTGAAAGGAAATGGCGCTATAGGCCTACCCCGTCTGAGGTTTCGTTAATTTCTGTTCTAAGTTCGCAGCATCGGATATATCGTACCGCTATAATTATGGCTAGCAGCAAGCAGCAGCAGCAGTAATACTCTTCTATGGTCAGCAAAACAGTGAATTTATGGAAAACTGTTAACTATCTTTTGTTTTGGATCCACTTCTCTTTCTCTTCATTCTCTTCTAGTTGAGTCGCTGAACCAGGAATTTCTAGTTACTTTATCGATAATTATAGATAAGCAATCATTGAGCATTTCTCGATCAACGTAGGCCTACATGATTGGAAAAGGTAGGACCTTCCATTTTTGGACCAAACTATTACAATTATTAAAATTTGAAACGGGAATTAAATGTAGAATTGCATAGACGAATGAGGCTTTCGGAAAGAGATAATAACTCCTAAAAAAGGTATTGGAGAAATAAAAAGATGAAAGCATTGGTGTGGTCGACACTTCTTTAAGAATGTGAAGCGTGGATGTTAAAGAAAGAGGATTTCCGGAACCAGATGAATTGGAAATTTGGCTAGGGTTGAAGATAGAAAGATTAGTTGGACTTGCAAATTATAAAAAAGGAAGTTTTGAGAGAGTCGGTACAGAAAAGAAATGGAAGAAAAAGTTGGATAGGACATTTTGAAAGGTGAGAAGGTTAGCTGAGGGATGTAATTGAAGGACTGACCAATTGAAGCTACCCAGGACCACAACGTCTATATAATTGCGGGGTCCAGGTTTAAACATGTTTAAATATCTTTGAACGTCACGCTTCCTCCTCAGAGCTTGACCGAGGACTGCAGAGTCTGCGTATTATATGACTTATGATCGACGACTAGAACGGGTCAGGCAATACAACAGAAAAGAGATGAGGGAGACAGGTGGCATCAATGACTAAGATGAAGCTATAAAGTTAAAAAAGCTAGTAAAGCTAAGTTTAACGTCAGTTTCCTCACTAAACCTAAGGTAAACTAAAGCTAAGTTTCGTCAGTTTCGATCATCATCCCTAGTCCGGTTCCGTACCCTAGGTGCCTCAATATCTCGACCAGTCCCACTTTCATTGGAGATTATTAGGCCATTTGTGCAGATATTATTAAGTGTAAATGCACCAGATTGTAGGTGGATAATATTAATTTTATGTGCAATTTAAATGGCGAACAGTTTTTATCTGCACTTATTTTGAGCACTTCGAAACCTCGGATTGATGTTGAGAAATGCCTGAAAATCTCGTCAAGTCCCAATTCTATTGGAGATTATTCGGCCATTTGTGCAGATATTATTGTGGAAATGCACAAGATTGTAGGTGGATTATTAGGATAACAATTTTTTTTATCTACTTATTCAAATGTTCACTTTATGTGCAATTTAAATGGTGAACAGTTTTTGTCAGGATCTGCCTTACCTCAACAGGCTAATGACACCTAAAACGGACGCGAAATCCTTAAGTATCCCAACTATTCAAAGGATTTGTGTCTGACCTCGTACAT
This sequence comes from Enchytraeus crypticus, assembly GCA_905160935.1. NCBI lineage: Eukaryota > Metazoa > Annelida > Clitellata > Enchytraeida > Enchytraeidae > Enchytraeus > Enchytraeus crypticus. Next base: position 757,531 of record CAJHZI010000907.1, read on the forward strand.
TAAACTAAACTAGTCTAAATGATCCCGACCTTTTTTCGGATTTAACGACAAACGACTGTAGTTAAATTTAAGTTATTTTAATTTAAAACAAAACGCGAATTTAATACAGATCAAGAAAATAGAGGAATATCCAAAGAGATAATGTCAACGAAAAGTTAAATAAGTTTAAATAGACTGTCCTTATGATGTAGGCCTATCCGAAATATTCACATATTCGTTTAACTCGTAGCACTAAAACGACTTTACGTAATATAAAACCTACGAAAATACAATACGTTGCTTTACTCAATTCATGCATCCAAAGCACATATTCCACTATAGGACTAACTAATTACTTCCTCAGTAACTGCGTTAGAATAACATAATTATACTTTGGAAACCCTTTCCTCTGATCAACTATTGATCAAACTCAACTTCGGATATTATCTAATGATCATCCGCCACTGTTCTGTAACGGTCTACACTACTTCTTTCATTCCTTCTAATCCTTTTCCAATCCAAAATATCACATGGAATTTAATCTACTCATTCCCTCCGTGACCTTCACCTTTCTCTTTGCTAAACAAAACGCCTCTTAGCTTAGCCCACTCTAGTGACGTCAGGCAAACCATAAACTTATACATTTCTATTCACTAGATAAATATATATATATATATACATATATATAATTATATATATATATATATATATATATATTTATATATATATATATATATGATATACGATACATGATGTGATATACGATATGATCTGATATAATTATATCTATACGGTATGATATGATATATTATATCACAATGATATGATATATCATTAGAAAATTGAAGATCTTTATTCGTTAATTTGACAGACAAACAAATACAGCAAGTGTCTGTCTCTCAATGAAACAGTGCAAACTATAACACACAGGTGTGATAATTAAACAAAATTACATCAGAGGGCTACCACAAAAATTATTATTGACATTTTGTTTTATATTGCTTACTGATACTTCGCTTAAAAGGTGATAGTTTAATTCTACAATCACAATTAAGTTCAAGATTACAGGGCATTAATAAAAATTATAATTTCTTGTGAGTTATAAGAAATTTGAAAACTTCATTGAAAATTGCTCTGTTGCTGAAGACAGAAAAAAATGGAGGATTGTTGCCTCCATCTGTTCTCTTCAGAACGCATGGAACTGATGATGACGATGAATAAGAAAATGCTGTATGTGCTTTTTATAATGTATGGTATATGACTACATGGTGTGTATTCACTTCAAAGGGATGCTTATAAGAATCTGATGTGATTAGAGAAGTTTTTGAAATTTTGGCGTTTATGTTGTAGTATTCACATGCAATTGTGATAGCGAAGTTTTTCTAAAAGTGAAATTTGCTTAAAAGCAACGGAAACTACGGTTGTAAGAAACTGCCTTAAACGTTATGAGTTGTGTTTTTGTGGTTTGGAAATGCGTAGACCTAGTTCTGTTTTATTTTGAAATGAGAATCTTTTGTTTGACGTCTCTGACATCATCCCTGAATGAGGAAACTGATGTTAAACCTTTATTATTATTATTAGAGTTGGTAGGCCGAGATGATGCTACAGCGATAAAATAATTAAAATTTAGTTGTGTAAGTTAAGTTTTTGTGGCTCAGTTCTTAAAAAAGCAATTGTGCTTACTGGTCCAGTGTTTTTATGTTATGTTATTTAACAGAAAATTTAGGTTGAAGTCATTCATTAGATATATTTATAGATATTTCTTTACTGTTAGCAAAACAAATGTGCGTAAGAATTTCCTTCAATTGATCCCTCAAGTAGTGGAGGCGTTATATACCATGGACCTGCCAGTAGGCAGTGCACTAGGAGAGAGAGAGAGAGAGAGAGAGAGAGAGATCCCTCAAAAGGTTTTCAGCTGATTATGAGTGAAGCACAAGTAATAAATAAGCATTCATCTTGTATATACAACTTGATTTTCAATTTCCATAACAATAATATAAGCCAACATGTGTACTTTCAATAACGTCTACACTATTTTAATGCAGCCATTTTAAGTCTTTCAACAATAATTTAGCAACTTATACGATCGTCACTAAGGCTTAAAAGGGAATAGCAGGCTACTGGGCCTGCTGCTGTGCGTCATGTGTATATATATATATATGTATATATATATATATATATATATATATATATATATATATATATATATATATATATATATATATATATACATGTAATTTATTAGACTGTACGATTATTAAATGATCCATTTATATTATCCTATTATATGAATCTGAATGCTGATTACCCCAACAACTATCTATCTGTATGCGAATCAATGACTCCGCTCTCATTGTTGCGCGTCAAATAGACACAAATGGCAATTGTAGTAACAGGCAATAACAGGACATATGTTTAACTAGGCACTTTATGCAAAGGTCTGACTAACCATGCGAATATTTCTACAGAGTATATAATGTTTTGTACTTAACTTCGATTCAGTCTCATACTATGATATATAAATCGCAGCTATAATTGCATTTTCGAAAAAGGCCTTAGCAGCATAACGTATTTAATCTCAGTTAAGTCTTCGTAATTGTTATGTAAGGTGGCTAACTGTAAGGTGGCTAACTGTCGTAATTGTTACGAAGTGGCTACCTTATCGCTCTCAGTTTTTCTATTTATTGTTGCAGTTGTATGAGTAACCTGTCAGCTTTTGTGTAATACGAAGAAAGATATTCATATATACAGTATATATATGTATATATATATCTATCTATCTATCTATCTATCTATATATATATATATATATATATATATATATATATATATATATATACAGGGTGAGTATAAAAGATCATACCTGCAAAAAGTTTTAATATCTCAGGCTATTGTTAATATTTTCCAATAAAACTTCTCCCAATTACTAAAGGACTAATTTCTGATGGGGTGGCCAATTTTTATCCATTTTGGTGCATAGATTGGCCAGTTATGCAAGTTTCAGCAGAGAAACCCCCCATATTTTACCTAAGAATGGCGTTTGCAACAACGGTAAGGGCAAATTGCACTTCATTGGCGAGAAGGAAAAGGTGAACGCTCAGTATTACGTGAATACTTTACTTCCCAAGATATTTGATGATTGCTATGCTCCTATATCAAACGGTTTCATCTTTCAGCAGAATGTACTCCGGTTCAGGCATCTCGTCATGCACAGGATTGGATTAGCGAGAGAAACCCGGATTTCATTTCGGGAGGAAAGCATATCGAATAGGCAGCAATGCTAGCAGATACAACTTGTTCTTTCTGAACCACTACAACGCCCCTTTTCAGGGCCAAAATCAAAATAAAATTAAATATAATTTATATTTACTGTACACTAAAAAATGGGGGGTTGCTCTGCTGAAACTAGCATAACAGACCAATCTATGTACCAAAATGGATGAAAATTGGTCACCCCATCAGAAATTAGTCCTTTAGTAATTGGGAGAAGTTTTATTGGAAAATATTAACAATAGCCTGAGATAATCAAACTTTTTGCAGGTGAAATAATTTTTTTGCTCACCCTCTATATATATCGCCTGCATATATATATATATATATATATATATATATATATATATATATATATATATATATATATTATTTATTAAACCCACGGGCTGTGTGCTGAAGCTGAAAGGAGATTGTCCGTGTGACAATTGATCTGAATGTAGGCCTAAGTTAAAGGCTCGTGCCTGTATTCTTAAAAATAGAGTCGCAGTGCATGCTATTATAACCACATGCTACACATGTAGCTTGCTAGGTTCTACTGTCTACAATTATTACGCCTATGAGCTTTGTGCAGTATTTAACTCAAATACTACCTAAATGTATTTTACTTCGACGTATTAGTAATGTTTAATAATATTTATATAGAAAATAAGCTATTTAATTTAGAAAAGTGTTTATTAAATAATTGCGATAGAAGGTTTGTTTAGACTATGATTAACTAAGCGTATTTGGGCAAAATATAGTCTAGTGGAGGTCTTGTTGGACAGGTTCATAGAAAGTAGTTCAAATTCCTCATCTCTTGAGAGTGAGGAATTGGGACTCATGCTGTGCTTAGCCCAAGTCCTAGACATTTATTAAATTTACTTTACCCGAAGTCCTCTATGCTAACAAAAGCCATAATTTTCTAAAGCAATAGTCAAGATGGGAATGGATAAGGCATCACTTTAAAACAAAATCACTTCACATTTGTGTAGTGATTTTGTTGATTTTTGCAGTGCTCTTGATGGAGCGTGAATGCAGGCTGTGAGTATGAATATACACCTTGGACCTGCCACTTGGCTGGACACTAGAGACAGCGAGATATATAATGTATATACTGTATATTGCACATATATAGATGAACAATTGTACATGCATATATATACATGTACATATGGCTCACTTTCATAGTGCACTGCCTAATGGCAGCTTCATGGCATATACTCTTCAACTTACATGTATTTCTATCCTCTGCAATTCTCTTAATATCAACATATGAATTAATTATCAAATCGTCCAGCATCTCAAGTCTCGGTCTTCCTCTAACTATTCATTCTTCCGTTCTTCCTTCAATTGCCTCCTTAAGTAAATCATGTCCTCTCACTACATGCCCCATCCAGTTTTTCTATTTCTTATGCTAATTATCAATTGTCTATTTGTGGAAACCCCATTTATCATTTATCGTTCGAAATTTTGTCAGTCCATTTACATGTATCTTCTCCATGATTCTCTATAGCCACATTTCGAATTCGTCCAGTTTTCTAATATCCTCCTTTCTTAAAATCTATGCTTCTGAACCGTAGAGTAGCGTGTGGATTGGAATGGACAAGGTCCACATTAAAGTGCAGGTTGAATTCTTTGCATTCTTTATTTTCGTAGCTTTCTTTAAACTTTTGTTTGCAATTCTTTCCTCTTACTGAAGGCCTCTTTTGCTTGAATAATTCTATAATTTATTTCTCTTCTACGTTTCCCATCTTCTGGCATTGTGTGTCCCACATATCTGAAACTCTTTACCAGTTCTAGCTTCATAGTAACTTTTACCCTAACTTCCATTTCTATACTTTGGACTCTTCCTCTATTCTAAGCAATCTCATCCATTTGATTTTCTTTATATAAATTTTCATTTCATACTTTAAAGCAGTATTGTTCAGGCCATCCACAATTTTCTGTAAACCCACTTCGCTAGTAGCAATCATACTTTGATCTTTGGCAAATCTTACATCGTTCACCAGTTTACATCCAATTTGTATTCATTCTTCAATATTATCCATTGCTTCCATCATCATTGCCTCTGCGTATATGTCTATATCGCAGGTTTAGTTTTAATACTGCAGAAATTACTTTAAAATCTGAGCGATAAAGTGAAAGGCTCTCTTAGGTCCGTGCGCATAACCAAAGAAGGGACATTAGTAATGTCTAAAAGTTGTGAGACAGATAAGGAATGAAAACCTGCAACAATAAGCTACTATTATTGCAATAATGGTCATCATCATCGTATTGCCTTTAATCCCAGTTTTACTAGGGTCGGGATAGGAATGGACCCTCTCCACTCCTGACTATCTCATACCATGTCAAAATAACTATTATTAAACTATAATAGTAGCAAAATGAGAGGAACCGCGTAACGTGTAGAATGTTTGCCTCCAACGCAAATGGCCTGGGTTCATAGCCCAGTTCAGTCAACGCGCAACCCACTCTATGTGAGCAGTGGTTCAGCGTGCTGATATTAGGACGTGCTCAGCTAATATATTTCACTTCACTAACATGAATATTGTCGGCAGAATAAAATCTACCAGGCGGCCGAATTTCACAGCTAATTTAAAAGAATCTCTGTCATATTCGTTTCAACAGCAACTCGTAACACAGACAACAGTTGAACGAGTGCGACAAGCGCTAAGAAGAAGAATATTGTAATAATTTGATACCCTAGATTAGATCTCTCTATCTCTGATATCTCTCTCTCTCTCTAACTCTCTCTCTCTCTCTCTCTCTCTCTCTTTCTGCCTCTAATTGTATTGTTTAACCCTTTAGTGTCCAAATTAGCATTTATTAGCCGTATTGTGATATATATATATATATATATATATATATATATATATATATACTGTATATATACAGACTGCGTCAAAAAAAACTGACCCCCTACAGAAAATTTTCTATAACTTCTGTATCTGATGTCTCTTTATCATATAAATTTAAACAGTAATTCAATGTCCAATTCTACACATATGCAGAAAATTTCATGGAAATATATGCATCACAATTCGAGTTACAGATCCTTTTGCGCCATGCCCCTATTCTAGATTCTCCAACAGAAAATTTCTATAATTTTGGCATCTGATGTCTCTTTATAATGTATATTGAGGCGATTATTCATTGTCCAATTCTACACAAATGCTGAAAAATGTAAGGTAATATATGCACCACAATTCCAGTTACAGATCTTTTTGCGCCATGCCCCTACCTCTCCAAGATTCTCTAAGGAGTTTACCACTACAAGTCACGATAAGTTGCGGATACAAATACTCCAAGAGCAAGGTAACGGGGTGAAAAGAATAAAGCAGCCTATCCGCTGAACGGATGGTCCTTGTCAAATATTAAGAGTATATGTCGGAAGATTGTGGTTAGAAAACAACTGATAGAAAGGCTGGCAGTGGCTGGCCCAAAAGTTCCAGAATACCTGCAAATATTGCTGCTGTTGAGGAAATAATTTGTTCTTAGGAAGGAGAACCTGGAACAAGTCGTAATACACGTCAGATATCTCAAGTACTAGGGGTTTCTGCCGCATCAGTTCGCATGATTGCTACTACCAACACAATGAATCAATGAAGGGCTCTAATCAGAAGTATTCAGTGACAAACTGCTCAGAGAACCTATAAGAGGTGGGGCATGGCGCAAAATGATCTTTAACTCGAATTGTGGTGCATATATTTCCATAAAATTTTCAGCATATGTGTAGCATTGGATCGTGTATTATAGCTAAAATGTGCATGTTAAAGAGACATCAGATATCAAAGTTATAGACAATTTTCTGTTGGGGGTCAAGTTTTTTTGAAGCAGTCTGTATATATATATATATATATATATATATATATATATACACATGTATATAAAGGGGACTCCAGTAAAACTGCCATACCTACAAAACGGTTAGAGTAATCACGCTATGAAATTGTATATGACCTAAAGAAATATCAATACATTATTAACTGCAAGTGTTTTTATTCAGCAGACGCATATAAGGAGATATCAGTGATGCAATCTTTAAAAAATCAGACATTTTATCGATCTCTCATATAAACGCCGAAAATCAATGAGGAAGAACTGCTTAAAAGTAAACTTGTACGATCTAAGTTTATTTATTCATCATTCCTTTTTTATTTGAGAGCAATATTATGCCGTTGCTAGACATTCCATTTTTGCCGTCCCCATTTTGGAGACGTTAGGCACTGATGGGTTAACTTATCTGCCTGACGAGAAGTCTTTGGCATTTAACCATTACATTGACTTAATTTATTAGTTCATTAGCCACTTAATTGTATAGGCCTAGATATAGATATACTGAATATTCTTATTAATAAGGAGGAGGTTACAATTTATTGCCGGTTAGAGAGTTCTAGTCTACTTTGCTAGTAACGCGTGATTTGAACAGTTAATTTAGTCGTAATCGAAGAGGTGTGATTAACATTTTAAATTTATAGAAGGAATAGCATTGTACACAATTGCATAAAAACTAACGAACTAAAATAATAGAATAATTGCGAAAACTAACGAACTCTAAGTATTGATTATAATATTGAAATACATGTTTATAGCTTTGTAAAGCATTATATAATATCACATAAATTCAATTTTTGTCTCTTCTACACCTCTACAAAGATATTAAAATTTTCATAAGAAGAGTCTGAAATATGTCTATGGCTGGTTATATACCAATCACTACTGGAGCGAGTGTATTTGAAGTAGTTGGCCTGTGGACTCCACGTCATATGCTTATAAATTTTTTATATATGTTTATTCCGTGTAGTTACGCACATGTCATAAGCATGCGCGGTAAGGTTTCCTTTCTTTTGGTTGCAGTTTCTGTGGTTTTCGCTATTTCCTCCTTTTCCTCCCCATGCTAACCGTTGCCTTTTGTAAAAGATGTAAATAAAGATGTAGCTAGCGTGTGTGTGGCTGAATCGTAGAGCTGACTGATTGATTGACAGACTAGCATATCTTCTAATTAAATAGTCGTCTAATTAAAATAAATATTAATTAGTAAGCTAGAATCTTTTGTCAAGTAATTGAAGTGATTGGGTGATTTATCGATGTATCGTTAAATTGAGTGATAGATGGATGAATGGATGGTTGAATGAATTAGTAGAGAGATGAATGGATGGATTATATAAATTTTTAGATTGACTGATTGATTCTCGTGACTTCATTTAATTCTAAAATCAGGTTAAAATCCATCATAATGTTAGTAAACAAATAGTACTAGTACATAAATAGTGTAACCTTTAATTTCATATTCTTCGTATATATATATATATATATACACACACACATATATATATATATATTATATAATATATATATATACATGTATATATATAATATATATATATAATATATATATGTATATATATAATATATATAATATATAATATATATATTAATATATATAACATATGTATATATTTTATATATAATATATATATATTATATATATATAATATATATAATATTAATATATATATATATTAATATATATATATATATATATATATATTAATATATATATATATTAATTCTACTATCATTAAGAGTCACACACAGGGTTATAAAGCACAGACGCTTGATTTAAAGCCCATGTTTTGGGAGTTTTCGTTATATACTATATGATTGTTCGTAATCGTTGCCTTCGAGGAAATACTAGTGGCAACCGGCGCGGATTAAAGAAAATTGCCTTCCAACATCCTGCATGGGAAGTTTTTAAATTCAAAACCGTTAACAATCGGTCTTCCAATGTGGTCATCAATACAGGTACTAACCGCGCTAGACGTAGCTTAATGTTGTTTATTGACGCGCTGCTACCCAAGTGCGCTAAATGCCGCCACAGTGAGATAAATACCAACTGCTCCTCTTTCAGGTAATAATTATAGGTAGTAAATTTATTTTAAAATCAATTTTAATAAAGGAATAAGTTTGCTTAATCTGTATATTTGGTGGATTAATTACCATTCGAGGAAGGCAACGGGAAAACACCTTAGAAGTCATATTTTTCCCAAGCTATAGGTTACATAAGGTATGGGTAAGGTATAGACTTTGTGAAGGGATTAACATGTAGATCTAAAGAGTGCTCTTATGGAGCGAGAAAACAGATTTTGAGTATGAATATGTACATTGAACCTGCCACTTGGCAGTGCACTGAAGAAGAAAAATCTATATGCAATAAATGTAGGCCATTTTCATGTAATGCAGGTTGATAATCATCCAAGATGTTAATTAAAGTTAAAAGATATCTACTTGTCAGCGTTACAACAGGCCTCACTGCTGCTGTTGTCGTCTTACTGTACATATACACTGCTACCAATGACGATCTTATGTCTTCGAATGTCCGGCAGGTAAAATTTAAATAAGTCAATAACAAATTAGTAATGCTGTTCCATCTGTGGTCTATTCTAACACATTTATATAAACACTTGCCCATGCTAATAAATTCGCCTATATCACGCGTTGCATTGAAAAATTCAAAGCCTCGATAATTGAGAACATCTCTTTCAAGCAAGTACTAATTGAAATAAATTCATGTAAAATTACCACTACTTTAACAATAATGTCAGCATTGAAATGGTTCAATTTTTAATTTTACAATACAAAAATAGTCAGACAAAACGATGACTTGACCACAGCTAAATTTATATCGCCCAAGAACTGACTCTGTCAGGTAAGGTCGGGCTACACAGTGGGTCCTCCATGCTCATTAGTCTTGAGTTATGTTACTTAAAATGTTACAAAGTCTAAAATTGCATTCGACATGCTAAGCTCTGACAAAAACGACACTAATTTATTTTTAGTTCCAACGGACAATCTACCATCCTGACAATGCTCTGATAGTGGACACTAACACTGCCAATGTTATGTATCAACTGATTAGATTTGACTGGTCTCATATATAATCTAATAATTTTTTTGTTTCGTATAGTTACACACATGCCTTACCGCATGTGCTACAAAATGGTTTCCTTTCTTGGTTTCTGTTTTTGTAGTTTTCGTTATTTCCTCCATTCTTATTAGTAATCATTGCCGTTTGTTGGCGCTCCAATAGTAGCCGGCGCGGATTTAAAAATAACCTTCCAACACCCTCGGGATTTTTTTCTTTTCAAACCTGCCAACACTCGGTCTTCCATGGTGGTCGCCCACAAAGTACTAACCGGCGCGATGGAGCTTAACTTCGTTCAACTGACGCGCAGCTTAACCGACTGCGCTAAATCTCGCCCCTAAATTTTTAATAATGTGAATCTAAGCTACGCTAAGTACATGCAAAACTTCATTGATTTGCTATACCAATGCCATGAACAGATAGTCTGCAAGGGTTTATAGAGCAACCTTAGACTAGAGATTGTCCTGTATTTAAACCAACCTGTAGTACAAATATATAATTTCAATACAAATATTTATTCTTTTTTATCATTTATGCTTTGTAATTCGTACCTCTATCGATATAGCATATAGTTCTATAGGCCTAGCAACTCTCTCATATATGTTTACTATTTTTAAATGTCAATTGATACTTACTATTCGAGTCTACCAAATGACTACTTATTATTACTTATATTATTACTGATAAATGTATTAAGAAATAAGAAGAAGAGTTGGATAGGACGCCTTCTAAGGGGGAAAGTCTAATAAAAGAAGTCATAGAAGACAGAATAGAAGGAAATAGAGGCAGAGGCAGGCCGAGATTAGGAATGTTAGATGATTTAAGGATCCACTCATATGTGAATATGAAGAAGAAAGCGTAAGACCGAGAAGCGTGGAGGCGTTATGTTCCATGGACCTGCCAGTAGGCAGTGCACTAAGAGAGGGAGAGACTATTCGAGTAGTTACTTGCTAATAATTTCATTATTTCCAGAGGCATAGTGAATAATCAGGAATATAAAATAATAGTTAAAATCATATACTATTTCATTCTAAATAGTATTTGTAATTGCGAATGGAACAGGTAACGGAACTTTAGTAGCTAATATGGGATAATTGTAGACCTAATGCTGTAATTTTAAATCATTTTTAATACATGTAATTGGCCTAATATTTGAAATGTACGATTTGTAAAATTGTTAGCTGTGAATCATAATAAATACATCAAATAAATAAGAATTTAGCGCCCCCTTCCTTGCCCTAATTCCATGTCAGAGACATTGTATTATGAAGACTCTGCACCAAGAGACGTTAAAGAACCAGACAATGACGACTGAGCATACAAAGAACGAAGAGAAAACGAGATCAAAACTGTTCTTCCATTTTTAGGTCAGACAATTGCGTCAAATAATGTTAATCTGCTATGTTAGTCTGCTTGAGACCACCCTAACATTGCCTTATGGCGAAAACCGGACGTTAAATTCTTATTGAATTCTCATTGATTAATGAAATACATGTTTAAAAGTTGGGTTTAAAATAATAAATTACTCCAAGGTTACGTACAGATTCTGTGATTATTAAAGGGTTTAATTGATTAAATGTAGTGGAGGGGTTGAAATTTTTGTAAGTTGCTGTGGAATGCTAATGAGAAGGTATTCAGTGTTTTGAAGAATTGACAGCAAGACGATTAGAGCAAAACCAGGTGTGAACTAGATCAAGGGTAGACGTACGCTTTTGACAGAAGATCGTGCTTGGTAGTAGAGAATAAGATGTAATTCTGGGTCATCTATATAAAAGTGAAATTTCAATGATGAAGCAGCAAGCGACTTGAGGAGGTGGTACGTAAGGTGAAAAGGAGAGTATAGAGCACGCAAAACTGAGGAACCCCACGAGGTAGAGGACAGCATAGTGATAGAGTTTGATAATTGTATACTGAGTACGCAGCGAGAGGTACGAACAATGAAGAAAGTAGGCCATGCGCCTTGTCAGGGATTCTAAAGCAAGAATTAATTCTAAATAAGAGAATGTTGTTGTTAACAGAGTCAAGGCAACAGAGAGATCATGAAGAACGAGGGCAGCTTTATCTGAGTTGCCAAGCTGGAAGGTTTTACAAGTTACCTCATAATACTGCTGGGAAATAAATTATTCTTTTGCAAAAGAGAAATTAAAAGCAGGGCCCCGTCTACTTTCAATTTACTCACCGTCAGTCGGTCGTCATCTTTGCGGTGCCTTGGCGTCAACTGATGCGAGCCTGATTGAGACGTTCCTGACATATCCTTATGGCTAGGAACCAGATTCTTATTGATTGATTGATTGATTAACAAGGGCTGATTGGCGCTTGAAGTGGATTTTTAGGTGTATCATTTCATCTAAACCCGTCTAGCCTGAATCAAGCCCTATGTCTTTCAGTTTGTTAATACTGCTAACTTTAAATTATCTTTTCATTTGTGTAGCCGAAAGAAGCTCTGATATATATTGGAGACTCAGAGAAGGATGCGGTTAGATCTAGCATGTCGAACTACACAGCAGACAGAGCTATGCTCAGGTAGGCTACGTCTAGCCTTTGTGCGTGAACTGCTTTGTAGTAAATACTGCATTGTTGTACTACAGTTTCTGTTTTCTATGGATTCCAAAGCTTTTTAAAATATCTTTAGTCAATGCTTTCAAAACTATTAAACTTCCTTTTAATGTACTGTTATGTCCTATCTTATGATGTCGATGAAAAGGGCCTAGATGGGAAATGGATCCGTAAGTTTAGCAAACCTTCGGCTTGACAGAGTGTACAATTGTACAAAACAGGGATTTATAAATGCTCTAAAAATGTACATGTTCAATATTAATTTTGAAGCTAGATGTTTTTTCTTTGATCTTATCAGAAAATATACCTTAAAAGTTGTCAATTTTCGCTGATATAATTCATTATTATAATTGTTTATCATTGATTGAATGTATAATGGGAGAATGCAATTCTTGTCCTATATAAGGGAGAGGAGGGGAGCAGTTAGGTAGGAAAATAAATTTTGTGAAATCTCTAAATTGATTGGGTCATTGACATGAATGTGGAAGGTTTCTGCCGCTAATCAGTAAATACTGGGTTCCTCCCGTCACTGATATTATTCTGTAAAATGTTAATTATAATGACTTTAAACAAATATTAGTAATTTTTGCCTTTATTAACAATAGTATTAGCAATAGCAATAGTAATAGTCCTTAATAATAATAAACTAATAATAAGAGTAAAAGCAGTAGCAGCAGTATCAATATTAGTATCGATAATAATGGCATTAGCAATAGCTATTTGCTAAATCAGTGCTGGGCGAGCAGAAGTTTTGAACACTGCACATGCTGAACACATACCGCACATTGGTGCTTTTGATGAGACATGACATAGTTAGAATGTTTTACCAAATATTATATTTACACTTCTTGCGGTTAATTGTTTTACAAGAAAAGTCACGCTACTTTTTGAAGTACCCTTCGTAACTTTTAGTGAAAGATTCAAAGTTTGTGTCTATTTTTATTAAACGTAGCTTTATATCAAAGCTTCATTTCGTCTGCAAGAAGTCCCGGAGGTACGGCAACATAGAAGACGGTGGCTGGGATATTTGTCTAGCTGAACCCTACTTGCCACAGAAACCCTGTCTAGTTTACTCATTTGGGTAAATATTTCAGAAGTAATAATACTTGTTTTTATTAAATAGTCTTTACTTCAACACAAGTTGCTAAATGATGGTTAAAAGAGAGTGCAACATACGCTTCCCTATATCCACGGTGTCAGCCGTGGGTGAGGCCTCTAAAACAATGAAATACTATGCAGACTTTGGAAGGTGGACTAAATTGTCCACCTTCCAAAGTCTGCGTAGTATTTCAATGTCGTAAATGTGATGTCGTACTGTTTTGTGAACATTTGATGTCCTAATGTCGTTCTCTAGATGTTGATGGCCGTATATCTATATTTTAATAACTGTTACACAAGTATGTTGGTTGAACTACTTCAGCATTAATAACGACTTCAGCTTCGATGATGCCGTAGCAGGAGACCTAGGATGTACAGTCAGGTGCTTCGACCCGAGGTTTCATATTTTAAAAATTATTTTAAGATAATATAATGCTATCATACTATAATATCTAATATATACTGTATATATATATATATATATACTAGCTAACCGGAGGACTTTGTACCGTCTATCAACAATCTATCTATCTATCTGTCTATCTGTCTATCTGTCTATCTGTCTATCTGTCTATCTGTCTATCTGTCTATCTGTCTATCTATCTATCTATCTATCTATCTATCTATCTATCTATCTATCTATATATATGTCTGTCTGTCTGTCTGTCTGTCTGTCTCTCTCTCTCTCTCTCTCTCTCAATATCTCTCTCAATATCTCTTTCTCTCTCAATATCTCTCTCAATATCTCTCTCTCTATTTCTCTCTCTATCTCTCTCTTTATCTATCTCTATCTCTATCTATCTCTCTATTTCTCTCTCTATCTATCTCTCTATCTAGCTATCTATCTATCTCTTTCTTTCTTTCTCTCTCTCTCTCTCTCTCTCTCTCTATCTCTCTATCAATCTTTCTATCTAACTCTCTATTTTGTTTGATATATTAAGATTAAAAATATTGCACAATTTTTAATCTTAAGAAACTTTATCAAACTTTGAAAAATAAAAGTGACCCGAGCCAGAATAGAACCCCGGACCACATGATATAAAGTCTACCACCTATACTACCGGGCCATCAATGCTTCCGTTTGAAGAATGTTGAATAGATTATGTAAAAATATTGTAGTAGAAAATCGTAATCTATATAGATTATTGACTATAGATTGTTGTCATAGTCACTCGACAGATGGGAGCATGTTATAATTTTGTCCTATTTTGATTTATAGCAATTTTTGGCCATAGCCCATTATTTTTTAAATATTTTATTGGGTATTATGCAGGGGCTGCTAGAGACGATCTTGGACATTTTGGTCCAAAATGTCCAAGATCATTAAAATCTGTCCAGCCGTTCTTGAGTTATAAGTGCCATTACGAACACGACTTTGTTTATATATATATATATATATATATATATATATATATATATATATATTATGCGCCCGTGTTCCGTGTTGTGCGCGGGTGTGGACCACTGCAGAATAGGGCAACCGCAAACAATCTGCCGCGTGTACATAAGAGGCGACTAAAGACAGGAGCTGAGGATGGCAGAGGGACCCACCTCGCCATGAAATATTTTCCCCAGGATTTAATGGTAATTAATCCACCTAACTGAGGAAGTCAACTCAGAAGCCATATTTTTCTCAAGCTATAGGCTACATAAGTCATGGATAAGGCATAGACTCTGTGAAGGGGATTAACTTGTTGATCTAAGGAATGCTCTTATGGAGCGAGAAAACAGACTTTGAGTATGAATATGTACATTGAACCTGCCACTTGGCAGTGCACTGAAGAAGATAATAATATATGTATATATATTATAATATTATAAAGTCTACTATACTATTCAGGTATTTCACCAATTATTTTGTCTCTTTCAAATGTTATTTGTTGGCTTTGTTACAGTATGTCAGAGAAAGATTACAAGAGAAATGAAAGCATTTGGTTCTATCATATGGGACTTCATGGAAAAGATTATACAAACGAAAAGGGTTGGCCGCTGAGAACACTGGACTCCATAATGAATCTCTTCAACGAATCAAACGTAATAAATGATACCGTCTATATTTATTTTTAATATCGCAGATAAAACTTGATTTAAAGTAGAAATACAAACTATAACTCTTAAATTCCAAAATATTATTTATATTTTAATAAAAAAGCTAATGTTAACGTCAATTTCCTCACTCGAAAGCGATGACAGTGACGGGCGTGTCCAGGATTTGAACCACACACATAATGCTCTGCGGTCGAATATCCTACCGACATCAGTATCATAATGATAATAACAATAATAAAGGTTTATCGTCCGTTTCCTCATACTAGGATGATGTCAGTATTTTACTGACATCGCTGCTGGCTGGAGCCAGTGGATATATCGGTACAGTAGTAACAATACTGATATAATGAATATATACTGATGAATATAAATTCTGATGAATTAAATAATAGACTTTTAATTTTTAAATTACACATCATTCTGATCACCATCCCTTCCCGTTTCTGATCCGAAATCAGGACAGAATACTTTAGTTTTTTGTTGTTACCAACGAAACAAATTTAAATTATTTTTAAAGGCTGCAACGTATGCTAATAAAATTATGTATTAAAACTTATATTAAAAATTATACTTTACTGAATGCATTCAATACAATGCAATAAATATCCGTAAAGTAAAAGTAAAGTATTCAGTAAAATATAATTTTTTATATAAAGCTGGTAAAGCTAGTGTAAACGTCAATTTCCTCATTCGAAAGCGATGTCAGGGACGGGTGAGCCACTATAAGTAAATATTTATTTATTTATTTCTTCACTGTACTGACTATATTTAAATATGTATTAAGTTTTAATACAGAATTTTATTAGCTTAAGTTGCATATCAATAAATAGAATATTATGAAAATCGTTGTCAATGATGAACACAAACTAAGTTAGAAAAAAATTAGGTCTCTATCTTTGTGCAGTTGATCAACACATTCAGAAGAGCATTTCTAATGACTATGAAAAAAGAAACGCTAATAGCGTGGGGCTCAAATCACACACATCAAAATCAAAAGCTGGAAATATTTATCATTAAATTATACCAGGGGCTCTTATACTGTGGGTCTTGACCCGCGTGTAGAGAGAATGATTCAGGTGGGTCGCCAAGGAGCTCCAAAACATGAACCTTACATTGATTTTTATATAGTTCAAGTTATCTATTATTTTATATGAACATTTCGCCTTATCACGCTTTGTGTGAGTCTTACGCTGTAGGCTTTTCAGACAGTCTTTTTGTAGGCTGAACTGAATTACTAAATACATGTACGTGTATATTGTGCAACAGTATAAGTTTTAACGTGACAGTTAATTTTTGTCCGAAAAAGGCATTATTATAATTGTAGGCTATCTTCCTGCAATTACCATAAATAAACTGTTAGTCCTCTACTAAACTGGTACTATTACTTTAAAATGGTAACAATGTCATTAATTAATAAAAATATATGAAATACCCGATTAACAAACTTAAGATAAACTGTATGGTGTAGCTCGCCAGTTGAAAAAATATTTAAGTGGGTCTCCGCGCCATAAAGTTTGAAAACCTCTAAATTGTACTATATCTTACTAACCTAACCCAATTCCGTGTTGTGCCTGGATCACTACAGAGCAAGCAAGTAGTTATTAAGTCTCATTAGTGGCTGAATTAGGTATATATCAATTACATTGATCAGATTTATGGAAAGTATATCTAGGTGATCTGACTTAGAGTAAAGGGGCCACGATAAAGGAGGAAATTTATTCTGCAAATATCAGCATGAAGAAAGGGAAAAGCAGCCGGAATAGATGATATCCCAGCAGAATTCTAACTTCAGAAAATGTTGGAAGGAGAAGCACTCGATAAGTTAGTAGAAATATGTATGGAAGAGTACAGTAGGCGATTTTATCAAGTCAGTGATGATCCCAATTTCCAAAAAAGCCAATGCTGTGGAGTGCTCGGAATTCAGAATAATCAATTTAGCACCTCACGCGTCGAAGATCTTATTAAAGATGTCAAATAATAACATTCAATCGAAAACGGATATGATATTGAGCAAGATACAATTTGGTTTAAGGAAAGGATGCGGCACAAGAGAAGCAATAGGGGAAATGCGGTTATTGTGTGAAAGAAGCTTAGAATATGGAAATGACTTTTTGTATGCTTTGTGGACTTGGGAAGGCCTTGACAGGATTGATTGGATAGCAATGTTAAATATCTCCAAAAGAATAGGAATTGACTGGAGAAATGGAAGACTAATCTTAAACTAAAAAGGGTTAGTAAGGATTTTGAAACTCACCCTCCCTCCTGAGGACTTCAGTCAAATGGTCGCACATCTGCCGCAGGGTTAGAACCCCGCCCCCCCACCCTAGCGCCGTAGCTATACCTGTGAGCGGATACGACTGCGTTCTCAGCCGATTCCTTTAAATAACATTAGTTGGGGAGGGGATTAACGCGTTCAGTTAAGCTGCGAGTCAATTGAACGAAGTACAGCCACGTTGCGCGCGGTTAGTAAATTGTGGTCGACCACTTTGGAAGACCGAGTGTTGACAGCTTTGAATGTAAATAATCCCCAGGGTGTTGGAAGGTTTTTCTTAATCCGCGCCGGCTGTTATTGGGGCGCCAATAAAAGGCAACGATTACTAATAACCATGGAGAGGAAAAGGAGGAAATTATCAAAACTACAAGAACAGTAACAAAGAAAGAAAACTATGTAGCACATGCGATATGTCATGTGTGTAACTATACGGAATAAAAAATTAGAAAGATGTGGATAATGCTTAGCCTTTTTTGAATAGATTAACAAATTAATCAACGCATTTAAGCATTTATGCTCTTTACGGAGCATGAATGCTTAAATGTGAGTTGCAATATGCATCTTGGACTGGTCACTTGACAGAAAACTAGAGAGAGGGAGAGAGAGAGAGCGAGTGAGAGAGATAGAGAAGAACTTCTCTGAAGACCAAGTAATACTTTACATTCTGATAGAGATTTTATTCTATCATCTATTGCAGAGGGTAATAGACTACCTAAAGATTGACATCGAGGAAAGCGAATGGCCGGCGTTTGAGCAGATGATCGCTTCAAATGTCTTGTCTAATGTTCGTCAGATGGGCATAGAGATTCACATGTACGGTAAAGACACGTCTTCAATTCTTCAGAAATACAATGCTCTACGGGCGCTAGAGGACGCTGGAATGAGGAGATGGTTCTTCTCGACGAATTATTGGGGTGTAGAGAAAACAAAAACTGGTTTTAGAAGCTGCTGCTTTGAAATGGTGTACATTAACACAAGGTTTCTTGAAATTGCTTTGTAGTATTTTCAGAAATATAAAATAGGCTATATAAGAACTACAAATCAAATACATAATCTGGCTTTTAGAAAATTTTTTGGTTAGGAAATATAGATAGTTAATTTTGTAATTAACATGTTTCTATTGTGAAACATGAAGCATGCTTTCCAACCTATCCACTAAGATAGTGGATAGGTTGGAAATATATGTCCCCTGATATATGAAGGAGCTATATCAGAATGGGCACAATAGATGAAAACAAATGACAAGAAAGTGGATAGGTTGGAAATACTGCAGTATTCTGTAGTAAACCATTAATAAAGCAATTTGTTATTCTTAATTGCTGCTAGTGGTTGTTTTACCTCACAGGGCTTAGGTTCCTTCGTGGAAACCCTCTTCTTTGCTAATTAAATATGTTAGTGTTTACTATTTTTGTGAAAAATGAAGAAATAACAAACATTGAAGATAAAAGAAGTAGACTCACTCTTTATACTGACTCAAATGACTGACTCGCGATTTACTAAGAGGAGGATGTGAAGATTTGCAGGATTAGAACTAAAGACTCTTCACAGATTGGAGCTGATTACCATAACTCTGTGCATTTAATCATACTTAGGGTGATAATAGCAATTGATAAAATTTTCAGACTTTCCTCATTTTCACATAGCGCATGTTACAGTCATGAAAGGTTAAATAATCAGTCTTATGAGATCCATTGAAGTTAAGTCTTCTGATTCCAGTGTTAAAAGAAAGGAGAATAATTATTTGAAATAATCATTGGAGTGTTAAATAGAAAGTCAAAACAAGAGACTAGCGATAAAGGATTGATTTATTAATAGCTTTAGATATGGTGTTAAATTTTCATTGCACTGTATTGTTTTATAAGACAATTTGTTATTTTATATTGTGTATTTAATGTTATTTTACAAAGATATTGCATATTTTAGATATACATGTATAAGGTAGTTCACTAGATCCATAACTCAATGTGATATTTGCTAATTAACTGATCGAATCAAGCCTACATTGCAAAAGCAAACACTACGTATTAGTCTTTCTTTCACAATAATAATAATAATAATACAATAAAGGATTAATGTCCGTTTCCTTATCCAATGATGATGTCAGGGACGTCCCCATCATACCTCACTGCAAATAGATTCACCGAAACGACTTGAAATGACATTTCATGAAGAATAAGAAAAGAAATCCTAAACGGCTGCGGTCCGGAGATCAAAATTCAGTCAGGCACATTTTCAATCACATTGAAGCACATTGTCAATCAATACACATTTTCAACACCAATATATGGTGAGAAAAATGTGTTTTCAACCTTCTACAGAAAGTGAAAACAGTAGAACATGAGGGAAGATCAGGAGGCAGAGAGTTTAAAGCATTAGAAGCTGAAAAAGAAAATGAGTGTCTACCTAACGCAGTGAGAGTATGTAGAGTTTGATCAGGTTGGCATCAGAAGCTTTGGAGAAAGTTGATATGGAGGGATCGGAAATATAAGAAGGTTTTCCAAAGATAAGTGTTTTGAAAGTTAACAGAGCAATATCAATATATCTGCTTAAGAGCCAGAGCCATAGTTTTTTGCCCTAACATGTGTTCTTTATCAAATGTTATCTGTATTAAAAAATTGTATCATATAAAGATTAGTTGCTCATTATTTGGTAATATGGGCCTACAGTACAAAATAAAACTGCAAAAGACACTTAGAGGCTAGAAATAGAATAGGTCCAAATTGTTCAGAGTGAAGGCAGCCGGTAGCGCCATTAAAATTTAAGAAGCTGCTATTGAGACGATGTTAACTTTCGAGAATCTGATTAGCGATATGAGGTCTTATCTCATTTCACTGTCTCCTAGGCTTTTCATCTTTGAACAATAAGAATTTTTGTAATTGATATGCGATAATTGATGACTCTTACGAACATTTTAATAGTCTAGTTTATACAGTATTCTGAAATATTCCGTAATTTGTTGTACAAGAGTAGGCCTACACAGGTTGGCGTACTCCAATACGTTTTCAGCGACATGTCAGATTTCTTGTAATACACGAATATATAATCATGACAATATCATTATGAACACCTACAAAGTTTCAGAAAATTAATCTCAGGCCTTTAAAAGGCCAGTGAATGCACATGAACTATAACTATTGATATGTCAATCGGTATAAATGTATGAATATATATCTTTACGAACCTCTCAATATTTGTCTTTTAAGTCCTAGTTAAAAGTTATGTTGATTCAGTTTATCTTGAGTATAGTTAGCAAGTATATTATAATTTTAATACGGTGCAATTATCGCCGTTATAATCTAATACAGACAAGGAATGGTAACAGGAAGTGAAAATATACTGCAGAATATAGTGAATAGTGTGAACAATACGGCATCGAAGTATGGAATGAAGATTAACAAAAAAGGATAATTGTGATGAGAGTGTCCCAGGAAAGAGATGGAGTCAATATCACAATAAGCGATACAAGCTCGGAAGCAAGTAAGGAGTTTCAAATATCTAGATCACATCGTAACAGACGATGGGACATGAGAGATAGAAATGTGCAGTAGGATTGCAAATGCAAGACAGGCTTTTGATAATAGGAACGAACTCTAAACAAAATCTAAAAAAAATACAAAGATAAAGATAGCGAAAACTTTGATAGGGACTACGCTATTATATGGATGCGACATGAACATTAAGGAAAGAAGTTCTTTAGAGATTAGAAGCGTTGAAAATAAGGATATGGAGAAGAATGGAAAAGATTAGCTGGATCCAAAATGTTACACATGAAGAAGTCATAAAGAGAGTTGTTACAGATTGATAGTTGGTAAATCATATAATAAATAGGAAGCAGGACTGTATAAGACACATTCTAATGGGATATAGTTTGCTAAATGAGAGCATAGAAGGTAGAATGTAAGGAAAGAGAAGCAGAGGCAGACCAAGATTAGGACGCTTAGATGATTCAAAGATTCACTCGTATGTGGACATGAAAGGAAAACGAGGGACACAGAAGATATTGGAGGCATGTACCAAGGACGTAAAGTAAACATGCATTATAGTGAAATGATCAACTATGTTGATATCTATCACTTTTTAATACCACATGTTTAAACCGTTAAGCAAGTTATTCCATTTTCCGTGTAACCAGTCCAGTGAATATCCGAGATTTTACTCTCAGATCAGCGCGGCTGGGATTCGAACCCACGTGGATTTAATTCACCTCAGGATCTGTCATTTAAAAATTCATGACGTTACCCCTACGCTAGTTAGACTTTCAAAATAATAATCTGTTTAATAAAAAAATGATGTGCCTGTATAATGTTCTTTTCTCAGCATAATGGTCTTGATGATTTTATAATAATAATAATAACAACACATATTATAGTGAAATGATCAACTATGCTGATATCGATCACTTTCAATACCACATGTTAAATCCGTTAGGCAATTTTGTCCATTTTCCGTATAGTCAGTCCAGTGAATGTCCGAGATTTTACTCTCAGCTCAGCGCGGCTGGGATTCGAACCCACGAGGGTTCAATTCACCCCAGGGTCTGTCATTTGAAACTTCATGTTAATTAGCCCTATAAATGCATTCATTGCAATAAAAAATGTATTGAGCACATTAAAATCAATCACACTGCATATTAAAAATATGGACACATAAAATATTAAAATAAAAATATAGGACACCTATTAAATCTGGCGATAAGTACAAAGTAAGCCCACCTTAACATACGACACACAAAGTATTCAAGCACATATTTAAGTCAAGGAATTTCATAAGCCTCGATAGAAAACCAAGCGAATAAAAATATCGTCATAATTTCTTTCGATAGATATAAATCATTTTTAAATTATCACACAATGGTAAATCTAATCAGTTCTAATGAAATTAATACAAATTTAGAGATTACATTTAACGACGCACTATGACCCTTGTATTATACATCTCTCCTTCTGATTAAACAACGCAACGTATATAATCGTACCCACAATCCACTTCCTCACTTAATTATTAGACAACTTTCCAATAACAAACAGTTTTAGACTCCTCTTAGCCATTTAAGTCTTATAGAATAAAATAAGGTTATGGAATAAAATAGAATTATTTACTAGATCATAAACTTCAGCTGGGAGAAATAATGGCTTTTGAGATGCTTACCGCAGCCTTCATCAACTCTTACTTAGTCGCCAATTTCAACTTGAAACAAAGATTAATTTGGAAATTGCCAGAATCAAAATATGGGCAATTTTCAATTTATTACAGTTAAGAGTTAATGAACAAAACGGTCAAGTTATTACAGAGAATTCAATCCTGCATGAAAATAAAAATATAAATAAAATAAATACTAGCATGATATTATGGTATTCAACAAAATGAATTCGAGATTCTATGCCAAGAGAACAATTTGAACATTCAAGCTATAGGAGTTAGCTAAATTCTGTCAATGTTTATTACAAGAAAAGGTAGCACATGAAATAATGTTTATGAAGTTTTTGACAATATTTTCCTTCCTTAAGATCCATGGAAGGAAGATATTAGGAAACTAGAGGCGTTGGAAATATTGGATTTGGAGAAGAATGGAGAGGATTAGCTGAACTCAAAAGATTACAAATGAGGAAGTTCTGGAGAGAGTTGGTACAGATAGACAGTTGATAATGCATTAAGAAATAGGGAGAATATATAATCACAAAACTAGCAGCTCTAAAAGGCACAATATCAAACAAAGCAGTTAATATCAAGTCAAATCAAAAACTAACAAATATAAAAAGTGAAATCTAGCTAACGTGAAATATTGCCAAGCTACAAAATCAAAGCAAAGGAGTTGCAACTAGTCTTCAGGTTCGAGCAACAATTGGGATGACTTCAACTAGATCCCTGTAAGTCAATAATGAAACCGGTGCTAAATCAAAGAAAACGCATTTCTATGCCAAAATACTAGAGAGTACATAAACAAAATAAGTTATAAAATAACTAATTTGCAGATAGGTACTAGTATACATATACACTGTAATATAAAATCTGCTTACAAATGCGCTTGAAAAATATAGTAATAATACCGCAAAAACGGAGGCCCAAAATACAATGAAATGCAATCGAGCAATTCAATGAATCATATAAAGCAATCATCAATGCAGAAGTGAAGTGACACCATTATATACAGAAAGCAAAACAACTACACTGCAAATACCGTTTAAATTAAAAATATGTAAAAGACATTAGAACCCTGATACATTTGGACAATGTACAATTCACGTAACGAATTAAAAAAATCAAGGCGTAAAGTAGACTTACCGCAGCTATTTAGTCATTTTTCTTCTTTTGATAGACTTTACTTAATAATATATCAACGTAGCAGAGTATCAAAAGAGCTGACAAGAATAACCACTGGATTAACTAACACGTTGTGTACCAAACATTGGTGAAGCCCAAGAATTTATTCCACCATGTCAATAATAAAGAGCTCAACTTCAACTTATGTTTTTGATTTTCACAAGTAATACTAGAATTTGATCAGATATTCCAGTTAATCAACTCTATATAAACACTACTGAAGCTAATCCTATTTTCAAGATGTATCTGTAATTTATGAAATAACTAAAATGACATAAGGATTGGGATACCCGGACGGGTATCCCAATCCTTATATCCGGGTTGCTGAAGAATACAGCCCGTGGACTGTACTTGTCGTAAAAGACGACAAAGCACTACGAACCAAACCGATTCAGAAAGGGCATTCGGTAGGTGAGCGCCTAGGCTCTAGAAATTGCTACAAAATTTCTACAATAAATGAAAAAGCATATTTTCGTATCCAAACCCCAGTTAAACTGGGATTCAAGGGAAGATGCTGATGACTACATAGGGATTAAGATAGCATGACTCTTGGAAGTAATATGAATCTAGAACAAGTACGCTGGTAGCTGAGCCCAATAGAGCCCATTGGTGCACAGCTGTTACTGCGCATGCGTCGACTTCAGGCGTCTTCGTAATTAGTTGAAAACAGCCGATGCAGATTCGTATATACTCATAACGAATGACACAGCGACTCATAAATACACCGCTAAACAAAAAAGCAATTTTTTTAAAAATAATTGAAGTATATGCAGTTCGTTCTAACAATACGGTATTTAATAATATAACTTTAAAGTGAGAATTAGAAGATCTAATATAAACCAACTCAATTTCTTTTTTTAAATCTAAGAGTATTAAAAGGATAATACAAATATGTATTAATTTGCAACACATTTATTAATAAAGCATAATATTCGAGAAAATATTGGCACATTTGATGCAATAGGCACAAATTTCAGTATATGATTAAAACAAATACAAATTAGTATGAACTAATGACTTGTGAGACAAAAATATTAATCTTATTTATCATCATTTTATTATCATACAGACATAAATATCCCTAACTAATCAGTTTGTATACATCCATAAACCGAATTTACATCTACTAAACATCGTACAGTCTATGCATCAGTTGAATTGATTTCAATGAAATCTCATTCTATAAAACTTGTCCTACATTCATATAACCGGCTATACATCTATTCGTTAGATATATTTCATGTGCGAGATAAACAGAGCAGAGAATCTCTAAGAAATGCAATATAGTGAATTGACTATGCAAAATATATGAAACCTACAAGTAATGCATACGAAATCAGTTTAGAATACAAATTAAGTTGATCCTAAATCAATATCAAACTGATTATATATACGTAACAAATCGGCCTTTCAAACTGACGAAGAAGGCATTTAATTGATAATGAATAAATATCAACAATAATAGAACTAAAAAAATAAATAATGAACACTTAACCGATTCTAAATATCTAACCGGTGAAGCAGAAACAACTCATGTGCAGACTGACAGGCGCTGAATAAACAGGGAAAGTCTCAAACAAGATTAAGAAGAGGCAGAATCCCGCTCGATTCAGAGTGTGACTGGGTTCCTGTTAAAATGTTTTTAATTAGAGGCAGTCTGAAAGTCTTTTGCGTATGTCGCAATCGTTCAACTATCGTGGCTGTTGAAATGAAGGCCGGGATTCATTTTAATGGAATTCGGCAGAGAGTTAGGTTCTATTCTGCCGACAATAGTCATGTTATATTATTGCTGAGCACGTAATGAATTTAGTACGTTTAACCTGTGCTCTGTGGACATAGGTGAATTTTTTACTCCTTCAAAGCGTTCAACACTTGGTCTTCCAAGGTATTCAGCCAACCATGTACTAAACGAGCCCGACGTAGCTTAACTTCCTCCAGTTCAGCTAAACCGACTGTGATAAATGCCATTCCTAGAATTCGACAGTGAGAAAGCCATATTAAATTAAGGAGTATTTGGGGCAGACAATCTATTAGTTCACCCAAGGAAAATGAAAATCTAAATAAGAAGGATATTCTACAAATTGTTAAACTAGAAGATTGTGATCGATGGTAATTGCATACACTTGAGGGGTGGTGACAATAGAAGAAAAAGAAAACTTAGAGACGGGGTTAATATGACGATGACATAAATATGTGCAAGAGAGAAGTTGACTGCTGGTAAAGTTATTTAGATGGGCCTCACAGATTGACAAAGCTACAGGTTTTATTTAGCTTGACTGAATGAAAATCAGAGTGAAATCATCAGCATACATTAAAATCTATTCAACTTCAACTTGCTTCTCTTCGAACAAGAGTTGTAGCCCTACAGCATGACAAATACAGACTTACAATCATAAAACAGTTTATAAACTACACACAAAACACACATCGCAGATCTTCTAATAGAATCACAACCACACTGGAGCAGAGACAGAGAGTTAACAATAGCATCGGCTCTTAGGGACTTCCTCTATGTCTAGACTGGGATCCGTCAACATCTGTGCACCTGGATCAGTAAAATAGTGCATGATGTATTACAAATAATGCACTACACTAATACACTACACAATACATTACAACAATACATTACAAACAATACATTACAAACAATACATTACAAAAATACATTATACAATGCATTACACAATACATTCAAACAATATATTGTATAATGCATTATACAATCCATTTACATTACAACAATACATTACAAACAATACATTATACAATACATTACTAACAATACATTACACAATACATTACAAACAATACTCTACAAACCAAACATTATACACTACTAACAATACATTACAGAATACATTACAAACAATACATAATAATCAATATGTTATACAATACATTAAAACCAATGCATTACCAAACAATACATTGCATTAAAACCAATATATTACACAATACAAACAATACATAACAAAGAATACACCACAAACAATGCATTACACAATACATTATAAACAATATTATACATTGCACAATAAATTACAAATAATACATTACACAATATATTACAAACAATACATTTAAAGCAATATATTATTACAAACAATACATTGCACACAATTAATTGCACAGTACATTACAAAAAATACACAGTAAATTGTAAACAATACACTTCACACAATACATTAAACAATACATTACACAATAAGTTGCAAAAAAACATTACACAATATGTTGCAAACAAAACATTCCACAATACATTACACAATATGTTGCAAACAATACATTACAAAATACATTACACAATACATCATACAATATGTTGCAAACAATTCATTACACAATATATTACACAATACATTATACAATACGTTGCAAACAATACATTACAAAATACATTACACAATACATTATACAATATGTTGCAAACAATACATTACACAATACATTACACAATACATTATACAATATGTTGCAAACAATACATTACACAATACATTACACAATACATTATACAATTTGTTGCAAACAATACATTACACAATACACTGCAGTGATGAGAGCTTAGCACGCGCCACGCCACTCACATCACCAGTGGAATATGAAATGAATCGATACTCAAAGAGGAATATTCAACAGCGTGAAATGATTTCAACTGAATACATGTCAGAGTGTATCTAACAATAAATAGAACAGTTGATATCGTATGGACCCTCATAAACCTCATACACTGTTTAACGAGTGTCTGCGTGATGTCTGGGATACTGAAACAGACCAAACCGTTTGTGTTGTAAGGGCCGACAACACACGATCAGAGAATGGCATGGAAATAATCAAGCTACTGGGCTACATTGAGAACTGATTGTGGTGTATTGTGGTCTTTCTGAATGGATCAACTGGTTGATCAGCAGGGTAAAGCTAATGTTTGCGTCAGTTTTCTCATTTGCAAGCGATGTCAGTGACAGGCGAACCCAGGATTTGAACCCTGCACATACTGATCCGCGGTCGAGTATCTTACCGACATCGCCACTGGCTCCAGCCAGGATATTCCTTAAGAGCTTGAAAATATAAGAACATGGAGCCTGGATCTGCTGTTTAGCAGAACACATAAGAGAGCATGAAAAATGAATTTGGTAACTAATCTAGTAAATATTTCTCAGAATAACTGCTGATATTTGGCGCAGATGCCATGTAAAGTTGATAGTAATGTCAGTTGCAAATATGGTGCACATGTGGACGGTGTTAATGGAGATGTGAAAATCTCTACCAGTAGTAGCTGAATATAGATCTCTTGTGGATTTACAAGCAGAGTTGGTCACGCTTGAACAAGCGTCATAGATACAATCGACGATACAAATGAAAAGTTCTCATGGCGTCACATGAGTGTATCGTCAAGTTGAATTCATCACTATGCTACATAGTCAACATGATGCGAAAATACCCTGATAAAATAGTAAAATCAATCGCAATTGATTTTTATGACGCTGAAATCATAAGCATGGCCAAGGACACTCTAATGGCCGACATAGCGTCTCTCGATCTAAATGTGAAACTACCATCTAAGCATAGAAAGTCTACGGATAGAATCAAACTAGATCTCGATGACATCATAAACCTACTTCATGCTATAGATGAGACTGGCGCCACTGATAGGCTACCAAGATATGCTACGGATAACACCGATGAATTGCCAGTGACCAGGATGGATTCAGGTGGTATGGCTACTGTAATTAATAAGTTGGATAGCATTGCTGACAAACTGTCCTCTCTGAAAATCACTCCACTAAGTCATGCGCCTATTAATAGGAGAGTCAATGAATTCCGTCCTCAGATACCCAGAGCAGACAGTGTAGAAGAAGGAATGGTGTTGGGTCAAGATGTCACTTGGGGGGAGAGCACACAGGAGAGTGATCTGAAGATCCTTTCTTGCCGGTGGATTCAGTCAACAGAAGAAAACGGCGCAAAATTGGTGTTGCGCTTAGTCAACAGTCAACCTCTCAGAGTCACGGCGCTGATGCTACTATATCCAGTCAGACTGTTCCATCACAGTCATACGCCACAGCCGCAAAGGGGCCGGCGTCTGCTAGCAAGCCCAGGAGATTGATAGGTCGTGCAGAGCAGTCGAACAATCAAACTATGTTAAAATCTGCAAAACCTTACGTCAAAAAAGCTGTGTATGGCTTATATAATGTAAATTCCGAGGAAACAGTACAAACAGTTAGCAGGTTTGTTTCTGATATTTGTGGGGCGAACCCAATCAGTTGCTTCTTAGTAAACTATAAGAATGTCGCCGAGAGAAGAAATTCTGATCCTATTGCCTTCCGGGTTTGTGTTGATACAAAATACCTGACGAAATTTTTGGATCCATCAGTATGGCATAATGGCATAGTAGTAAAACAATGGAAATTTAAAGCTAAGCCAAGAATAGAATTATCTGAACCATGTCCAAATCCAGCGTAGATCTTGTCAAAATTATGACATACAATATGTATGGGTATAATCAAGGTGAGAGCCTTATTACCGATGCTTGTGATAATAATAAATATGACATCATTTTAATTCAAGAACATTGGTTAAATAATAGTAATCTAAACAAATTCAACAGATATTCTAAGTTTAACTATTACGGTATTTCGGCAATGAATAGTTCCTTGCAAAATAATATATTGTATGGTAGGCCTCATGGTGGTGTGCTTACTATGATTAATAAATCAGTTTCTGGGCATATAGTGCCATTGTTAGTTAAGGAAAGAGTAGTCATAGTAAGCATTAATGTTATTATAATAAATGCTTATCTGCCTTGTAAGGACAATTCGGATGAATCTCGGGACATCTTATTAGAAATATTTTTTGCAGACATCTCCTGTACAATTGATGGTTTAAATTGTGATGAAATAATATTTGGTGGAGATTTTAACTGCAATCTAAGTAGTAATTGTGAGCAATCACGTTTAATTAAAGAATTTCTTAACTTATATAGAATTGAATTCATAGATATAACAAAGCAATGTCATAATAATGCGTATACATACAGCAATGTAAATAGAGGTTGTTATAGCATCATAGATTATATTTGCATATCTCACAGTCTTACTTCGTATATTGAGAAATATGATATTGTGCACTCAGCCTACAATTTTTCGGATCATGAACCTGTTGAAATGGAACTGAATATTGCGAGATCAATGGCTTGCAACAACGAAAATAGTAACGCGAGTATTAATTCCACGAATAATACGTCAGAACAGGCATTTGGCCGATTTCGCTTCGATCACGGTAATTTGCAGTCACATTATGAGTGTACTCGGTTATTACTGGAACCTATATTCAATGATGTGAATACAGTGTGTACAGGCTGTGAATATAATAATGATATTCATGAGCTCTGCTGTAGTAATGATGTTGACCGCTGGTATAATGCTATAGTAAATGCCTTACTGACTGCTAGCTATAAATTCGTGCCATATAAAAGTGCTAATATTTACAAGCAATGGTGGGATGATAGCTTAAATATTCTAAAGAATAAGTGCATGGAATCGCACCAGATATGGATTAAAGCTGGTAAACCTAGAGGTGGTCCAATTTTTGAAAAGAGAAATCTAGATAAGAGATTAAATAGAGATAGCATAAGAACTCGTAAGTTAGAGGGGAAACAGAACATGGCAGACTCTTTATTAATTTCTTTGTATAATGGAAAAACAGCAAAATTCTGGAATATCTGGAAAAAATAAAGTATGTGACAATAAATATTCAATGCCTACTATTGAGGGTGCAAAAACTGAAAAATCTGCTTCAGATTTATTTAAATCATATTTTGAAAAGGTTTCCAATTCGAATGATGAAGGGTTTAATACAGATATGTCTAAAAAATTTAAAGAGTTATTATCATGCAAGATGCATGATCAAAAACTGAGTAAGTTAAATCAAGCGAACATGGCGTCCTATAATGCATTCCTAATAGATATGTCAGTTTCTAAGCTACATAATGGAAAGGCTGTAGGTGTAGACAATCTACAGAAAGAGCATCTAGTTAATGCTCATCCGATTTTATATGTCATTCTATCTAAACTATTTTATATAATCACCAGGCTAGGATATGTACCGAACCAATTTGGAAGGGGAATACTTCTTCCTATACAAAAAAGATACTAGTATTAAAGGTTTGCAAAAAATAGATAATTTTCGTGGAATAACATTGAGTCCAATAACTTCCAAAGTTTTTGAACATAGCAAACTCTTTCTGTTTGGCAAATATTTCAATTCAAATGATAGGCAGTTTGGTTTCAAAAAGAATCTTGGGTGTGCCAATGCAATTTTTTGTGTAAGGAATGTTATAGACTATTTTGTGGAGAATGATTCCACAGTTAATTTGTGCTGTCTAGATATTTCAAAGGCATTTGATCGAGTTAATCACTATTGTTTGTTTTATAAATTGCTACAATTAAATGTACCTCTATATATAATACACGTCTTCATAAATTGGTACTCGAAATTATTTTCGAATGTAAGATGGGGTATTGCGATATCTGAAGAATTTAAGATATCATGTGGTGTTAGACAAGGTGGTGTATTATCACCTACATTATTCTGTATCTTTGTGGACAATCTTCTTTCAAAGTTATCCAAATATGGATGTACACTTAATAATATATCATATGATTCATTCATGTATGCAGACGATTTAGTACTCTTAGCACCTACGGTGGTGGAACTTCAACGTATGGTATTGGTATGCTGTGCTGAACTTGATGCAATAAATCTGAAGCTTAATACAAATAAATCGTACTGTATTAGAATTGGCAAAAGATTTTTTGTTGATTGTCCAAACATACGTATATGTAGTGACAATGGTGTAATTGCTTGGGCTAAGGAAGCTAGGTACCTTGGTATAGTCATTGAAAGCAGCAGACGATTTAAGGTATCCTTTGCACATGTTAAATGTAAGTTCTATGCAGCTTTCAATGCACTATATTCTAAGTTAGGCAGATTGCCTGATATAATTGTCACTATTCATTTAATAGAATCAATAGCTGTGCCTAGTCTGTTATATGCTCTTGAAGCGCTAAATTTAAATAAATTGGAAATTAAGAGCTTAGAATTTACTTTCAATAAGGCTTTATTTAAACTATTTCAGGTATCTAGTATGAATGATTTGCTGTTTCGCATGAATATATTTAACATCCATGGAATAAAAGATAAATATCAGTTGAGAAAAGACAGATTTATGTCAACGCTGAAGACAATAAATAATATTAATTTACGCAATTTGGTTCATTGACGGTGCTCCTTACATGGATTTATGTATTTATTCGTTGTTTTTCCCTTATGTGTTGTAATGTGCACCATGTTAGTTTGTCACTTTTGTACTGATTTGCTGCCTTTTGGTGAAATAAAGATTGATATATTAGTCAAATGGCAAGTTTTCGGAATTTCAATAAAAAACGCAATTTTTATTAAACGCTAATTCGCAATCAAATTCAAATGTTTAATATAGCGGTTAATACAAAATAGCGTCAGGAAAACTCTACGTGTTGAATAATTTTTATGGACTTTGAATAAAATATTAACTACTCACCATTGATAGGCTTAGCGGGAGCGTCAGCATTGGGTATAGCAAGGGCAACTTGACGGAATAACTGCAACCAGATAAAGAGCAATATTAACAAGTGCCTTGATCGTCTGATGGTTTCGAAACTTCTTAGTTTTAATACCATTTGACAATCAAGTTTCCACAGCACTACGTACACATATATATATATATATATATATATATATATATATATATATATATGTAACAAAGTGTGCTTGTATTAAATTTATGAGATTAAAATAAGGAGATATGGTCCCAGATGTCATCATGAACACAATTGAAGAAGGAACAAGATGAAAAGTTGACCAAAGTGGACTGATGAATATTATGAGCTGATACGCGCAAGCAGCCGATTAGTGGAAAATGGAAAAGACGCTGACGTGTAAAGGAAGCTGAGAGAACAATGAAAAGTCTTTTTTTAGTTCGAGTTGAGTCAGTTTGAGTCCGGAAGTTGATGTGTAAAGTTTAGACTCGAAAGCTGAAATGAGAAGGACAAAGAGAAAACATAGAAAATGGACGAAATATAGAATGCGGTAGAACGAAGTTGAGGGGTGTATTGGGAGGATGGAACAGGAGTCCAGGAAACGGGAATCAGGATTCAGGGTGCTGTAGAGAGTGGGACACAGCGATCGCCGGGTTTTCGAGTACTAAGGGAGAGACGGAGAGAGAGAGATAAATAGATTAGAGGAAACTCAGTTAGATCAATCAATCCTAAACCAGTGCAGGGTAGTTTAAATTGAAATGTATCACTAACTGTGCAACTATTTTGTTAATATTAAAACTCACTCTTATTTTATATAGAGTCGTTGAGTTGAGCAATAACAAAATAAGAGAACTCTAGAATAACGCCAGCACTGATGTAGCTGACAATCAACAACAGGAACTGAAGTAACTATCAGCAACGGCCATATCCCTACGTTAATCAAGGGACGATCTACAGAATGTTCATTCATTCATCGTCAGCACAACAGCAGTTCTACAATCAGTGAGCCTAGTTCCCACTAAACGAAAGAGTCATCTTACATCATCATCATCTTCAAACCAACGCCACGTCCACATTCATATTCATTATCCATATATACACCACACCCCCAAATACCATCTCGGTAATATATATATATATATACATGTATATATATATCTATATATATATATATATAAATTATATATATATAAATTTTATATATATATATATATATATATATATATCAGTATGTCAGTTGTGAGTAGCATATACATATACATATGTAGGAGTGGAGAAGATCTATTCGAATTTCCCGATCCCGATCCTTTATTTTAAACAGGAATTCAAGAGAAGAAGATAAAGATGATGATAATACAACTGACATTACTTTATTAGACTTTGACGACAGTATTTAAGACCTTTTCGATATATTTCAATATTTAATATGAACAATGAACTAAACTAGTAGTAGTTTGATGGTTGGATACATAGAAATTGTTGAGTATATCCTGATTGCTCAGTGTGTAGGTCGCCAGGTAACGTTAAGCAATGCTTTCAGTTCGAACCGGTGGAAATATAAAAAACTTAAAAATCAGTGTCACAGAAGACTAGGGCTCAGTAGAGACTCCAGAAGTCGATTCTAGGACGGTCTGATAGGAGAGTAAAATAAAGAACATTCACACAGCATCTCAGAGGATAAAAGATTACTTTGGATTTATATACAATTATAGGCGTAGATGAGTAGAGGCGTTATATACCATGTACCTGCCAGTAGGCGGTGCACTAAGAGAGAGATAGAGAGATACAAGTATATTGTATGCAATAACTGCTCTTGTTATGTAATATTGACATGTTGATATATATCAACATGTAGACATATATGTAAACGATACATGCATTATAAAGTGCGTTTAACCCATAAATGAATTACTTTAGAATCAGAATCAACTCCATACCATTTTTACATTGAAGCTTGACTTAGCGCTGGTTTCAATGAACATAGCTTTGTTTTCCTTAGCCTTCAGCTCACCCTCTTCTGTGCTCACCTGTCTAATATAGACCACAGTACAGAGACAACGTCTCTATTACGTTCAGACAGGTCTCACTATTTTCTCTTGACAGTCACAACTGATTAAGAACTTCATGTGAAAAAAGTAAAAAAAAGTAAAAAAGCATTATAACATTATAGTGAAATGATCAACTATGTTGATATCTATCACTTTTAATACCACATGTTAAATCCTGTAGGCAATTTAGTCAATTTTCCGTATAACACGTCCAGTGAATGTCCGAGATTTTACTCTCAGATCAGTGCGACTGGGATTAGAACCCACGAGAGTTCAATTCACCTCAGGATCTGTCATTTAAAACTTCATGACGTTACCCCTACGCTATTGAGACATTCAAGTGCCACTGTTCTTATACAGTGTCCTTATAGAATCCACTCTCATGAGCTTTAGGCTAATTAATTCGATTACTATTATAGTTGATGTGCAGTGTTCAAACCTGTGACTGATATCACTTTCAAAAGATGAAATTGACGTTAACGAATTTATTAGGCAAAGAAAGATTTACGTTTTCTTTACTTAATAAATTTCCAGAGCTGGGTTTATCAATTAGTGGTTAACAGTTTGATCAATATGGAGAAATTAGAAACTTTCTATCCAGAAGCCACCGTTTAAACAGCTCTCAATCTTTTAATCATTTTCAATTAACAATATGTCAAAACCCACCTCACAGATTCCTGTGCAAAAGAGACTAAATCATCAATATCTTACTACTTGCAGTGTTACCGTATATGATGATATTAAAGTCTTTTTTCCAAGCTGCAAGCGTGAGATTGTCCAACCCAGTATTGAAATAGTGACCTCATATTTAACAAGCATACATGCTACCAATTGGATCACTCAACCTTAATGACTGGAAGAAATGGTTTGTATAATTCATTCATCGTTGATTAACTTATAGTATGACAACCAATGATAAATGAGCTCACAAGGATTAACTGATGACAGTCAATGCTAAATGAGCTTTGATTAACTTTGATAATCAATGCTAAATGAGCTCACATTCATTCACTTGTGACAACCAATGATAAATGAGCTCATATTGATTAACTTTGATAATCAATAATAAATGAGCTCATATTGATTAACTTTGATAATCAATAATAAATGAGCTCACATTGATTAACTTATGATAATCAATGGTAAATGAGCTCATATTAATTAACTTTTGATAAATATTTATTAATTATTAGAGATCAATTTATGACGATAAATAAGCTCACTGATTGTATGAACAAATTCCAACCTTTGAACAGCTATGAACAGCTATGGGCAGCTATGAACAGCTATTAGCAGCAATGAGCAGCAATGAACAGCTATGAGCAGCTATGGGCAGCTATGGGTAGATATGAGCAGCTATGAACAGCTTTTAGCAGCAATGAGCAGCAATGAGCAGCTATGAACAGCTATAAATAGCTATGAACAGCCATGAACAGCTATTAGCATCTATAAACAGCCATGAACAGCTATGAACAGCTATGAGCAGCTGTGAGCAGCAATGAACAGCTATGAGCAGCAATAAGCATCTATAAGCAGCTATCAACAGCTATGAGCAAGAAGTCAACAGCGAGAAACGTGTAATTGATTTCACTATTGATTAATTTCACTATCGAATTTCGTTAATTAATTTCACTATTGAATTTCATTGATTTCGTTAATTCGTTTCATTGATTTCACCTCTTATCGACGAGGTCAGTTTTATTTCCCACGAGAATAACGACAGCGTCCTCCCCCCTCTCCGCTCTCACGTCCTCCATCCACTTGACTGTCTTGTGAAACGATATTATATCTACACAACCAATCAATCAATCAATCATTCATTCAATATGTCAAACAATAGCTTTGCATGTCAAGTCAAACTTTCATCATAAAATTCTAAATTATCCACACGAATGTATAAAATAAAAAAACAATAAAGGCAAACAGATATTAGTTTTCATATATTAGTTTTCAGAGTAATCTCGAAGACTTAAATTACTTTCTAAAGGTCAAGTTCAATAAATGAATCCAGTAATATATCCATCACATGACTCAATTTCATGTCAAGAACTTAGAGTTTATTAAACTTCCTTTATTAAATGTGAAAATTTAGCCTCAACTTATCTGTATTTTTCAATTTTTTTACATTAAAGATACCATAAGACACATGCTTCCTAGGCAGGACACCATGGCTTTCAAAGGATATTGGAGGGACAGAAATAGATCTATATCTTATTTAAACCTTATGGTGCTAAACCTAACCGTATTTTCATGCTACAAGGATAGTTATAGGCATTACAGCTACTTTCTGACCTCTTAGCCCAAAATGAATATAGTATTTCGACTACTGGCTTGCGACTTTACGCAAACATAAATGCCAGCAAAACAGAAGTGATAAAAGAGAAAATTAAACAAGTGAAGCTACAAAGATTTACTTGCAACATCATAGATTATGAGCAGCGACCTGCGCCTAAACCACCTTTTCTTTGACTCCCTTTACTTTGGACTGAATTTCCGGATTTTCGAATTTGCACCGTTTTGGACCTTCTTTTTGTTCGCCGGCTTGATTTTGTCTCAATAGTGCTCGATGTTGTCATTGATGACTGTAGTACTGGCTGGACCCAGTGGCGGAGTCGGTAAGACACTTGACCGCGGATCAGTATGTGCGGGTTCAAATCCTGGGCTAGCCCGTCACTGACATTGCTTTCGAGTGAGGAAACTGACGTTAACCTTAGCTTTACCAGCTTTATCACTCTAATTGTTGTTATTATTATTAGATCACAACAGTCAGTAAAAAGACAGAAATAGGTTTACTTGTATCATCATAGATCACAACAGTCACACTACATGAGAGAAATAGGTTATACAAGTACTTGTATCTTCATAGACCACAAAAGTCAAACAACAAGAGAGAAATAGGTTTACTTGTAACATCATAGACCACTACAGCCACTGAAGAGTCTCGTATGTAGGACGGGATTAGACTACGAAACCTCTCCTGACCGGCAGTGTCCCACAACTGTAGCCTCACCTGTGCATCAATCAATCAATCAATCGATAGAACAGGCAGTCAATCAATCAATCAATCAATCAATAGAACAGGCAGTCAATCAATCAATCAATCAATCAATCAATAGGACAGGCAGTCAACTAATCAATCACTCAATCAGTCAACAAATCAATCAAGCTAGCTATCTATTAATATATCAATCAATCAATCAGTTAATTAAGTACAATTAATTAAGCAAGTCAATTATTGAATCGTTTAATCATTCCATAAGTCATTCAATCCAGCACTCAATCAAAATGGAAAAACAATATAGCAGGAAAAAATAATTAGAATGATAATAGTAAAGATTTAACGCCAGTTTATTAGCAAAAGGAAGATATCAGGGACTTCTTTGACAGAATTCACTACCAACTTATTAGTAACATTATGACAACAAGCAAAATAAGTGTATTATTAATCGTTTGAGAAAACAGCAGAGTAATACACTGATCCCAGTGCACAACAGTGCACTACTTGTTTTTCTTGCAAGAGATGAAAAGGATCACATCACTCTCTCAGTCAAGGTAGACCTCTTTGCCAAATAACAACATTTAATTAGATCACCCAGTAAATTAACGCAAACCCTTCATAATTACAAACCGTATTAATACTATTTTAAATGATAATGTTGCCACAGATAATTTCAATACTTTATTAAGTACTATTTCAAAATACTCTTTACCACATGAACTATGAGACATAACTAACAGCTGAAGCAAGGACCCAAGACAAGCAGTGTTTGCTTACAGTGCCAGAGAAAGAAGAACATAGAAGTCAATTATCCGCCTCTATGTAACGTCACAATGTGCACATAAAAGAGATATGACTTAAATATATATGAATCTTCACCATTGGAGCATTAGCATGTTGAATATTTGCCTTGGAATAGTTGCAATAGCTTCATTTAATTCGTGGATAATTTTAAATAAATTATGCAAAACTAGCGACCCAGTAGCGAACTATATTAAATACAACAATAAACTGGCAAGTTTTCATCGACGCTTTATTTTGAGTTTTAGTGAATATGATACAACATTCAAAGCTATATGCTTTAACTAAATTATGAGCATAATTGTTGCAGATGGCTCCTTCGCTGATCGGCAGAGTTCTACATAGTGAGCATGATACAGGAATGTGCTTAAGAAAACACTAGGTGGAGAAAAACTTAACAAGAGAAAGAATGGCAACTGTATGTCAAATTAAAATAGAAAATGTAAAACCAACATTACACAAAATAATAAATCAAGGGCATATGATATAAATGAGATATATTTAAGTCATATTTCAGAGGTATGACAAACATTTCCAAAATTGAAAGAATAAAACTTGCAAAAATAAGAAAACAAGTAACAGAGATCGCAAGAACATACCGATCTGTCTTCCAAGTATACCGTCTTAGAGAGAAAATCTATGCCGATGGTTGCCTGAAAAGAGACATAAAATAAATATTAATCTATAGCAGCGTACAACCTATTGGTAGATCTATGGCATATAACACCTCCACATATTTCTTTACTCTGCTTTTCACTTCAAATCATTTATCAAATCATCCAAAAGTGACGCAGATATGTTATAAGCATCTTGGGCCTCGACTTTACCTTCTGTCATCCCTCCATCTATTTTCTTCCCTCCATTTTTCCTTCAATTAACGCTGTTGGTAAACCATTTCTCCTTAAAACATGACCTATACAACTTGCTTTCTATTCCTTTTCTAATCATATCTATCATCAAAAATGCCTACTTATACCAACTCTATTTAGAGCTTCTTAATCGCTGTAATTGTGTCAATCCATTTGATTTTCTCAATAGCTACATTTTGAACACTTCCAGATTCATAATTTCTCTTTTTCAACATTCATGTTTCACAGTCATACATAGCATGGCCCATACTACAGTTTTGCAATATTTATCTTAATAAATATGAGTAGATATTACTTAGTAAGAGCACTTAATTACGTCATTTAAAATATTGAGAGGTACAAAGTCCTTAGAATCTTAAAATAAACAGAAATTATTATAACAGTGGAGAGCTCTTGCTGTTCCAGCAGAGATATATAACAATTATAATAATATTAATTAATAATAATAATAATAATAATAATAGTTGTAGTAAAAACACACATTATAGTGAATGATCAATTATGTTGATATCTATCACTTTTACTACCCCATGTTAAATCTGCTAGGCAATTTATTCCATTTACCAGTCCAGTGAATGTCCAAGATTTTACTTTCAGATCAGCGAGGCCAGGAATCGAACATATGAGAGTTCAATTCATCTCAGGGTCTGTCATTTAAAACTTCATGACGCTATCTACATCTCTAACCATTGCACTATTGAGACATTCATACAAATATTATTACAGGGTGAGTAAAAAAAAAGTAAACACCTGCAAAAAGTTTGAATATCTCAGGCTATTTTTAATATTTTCAAATCAAACTTTTAACAATTACTAAAGGAATAATTCTTGATAGGGTGGCCAATTTGCATCCATTTTAATCTATAGATTGGCCAGTTATAAAAGTTTCAGCAGAGCAACCCCCCATTTTTTCATTTTTTACCTAAAAATGGCATTTGCTATAACGGTAGGGGCAAATTGCACTTCATTGGCGAGCAGGATAAGGTGAACACTCAGTATTATGTCAATACTTTACTTCCCAATCTGTTTGATGATTGCAATGATGGATGCAATGCTGACATTGTAGTGTAGGTATCAGTAGAACAATTAAATGATGGTTTCAAATGGTTTCATCCTTCAGCAGGATGATGCTCCGACTCATGAATCGCGTCATGCAGAGGAATGGATCAGCGAGAGACATCCGCATTTCATCAAGAAGAGTGAATGGCCTCCAAACCCTCCGATCAAAATCCTCTGGATTACCATGTCTGGGGAACCCTGGGGAACCATGCTGCATCTCTATCAGAAACACCAGTCGAAGCCTAAAATCAAGACAGAACTGAAGGAATTGCTACAATCAATTTGGGAGATACTGCTCCAAGCTGGAATCAACAAGGCTGTCCTAGCGTTCCGAAATCTACTGCAGTCCTGCATAGCAGCTGGAGGAAAGCATATCGAATAGTCAGTAATGCTAGCAGATACAACTTGTTATTTCTAAACCACCCACAACAACCCTTTACAGAGCCAAAAAAATTTTTTTTATTTACTGTACATTCGAAAAAGGGAGGGGTTGCACTGCTGAAACTTTCATAACTGGCCAATCTATCTGTTAAAACGGATGAAAATTGGCCACCCTATCAAAAATTAGTCCTTTAGTAATTGGTAAAAGTTTGATTTTAAAGTATTAACAATAGCTTGAGATATTCAAACTTTTGCAGGTGTTATCTTTTTTCTTACTCAACCTGTATAGAGAAGTACAGAGAAATATATAATGCCAGTCATTCTACTCTGCAGAAGTCACACTCCACAGGTGCAATCCACTGTGAGGAGATCAACTTGTTGTTCAAGTAGCGCTCCTTATGGACCATGAAAGCTTATTTTGCATAGGAATTGTTACCTTCTTTTGGACCTGCCACTTAGCAGGACACTTGCGAAGAAAGACAGAGAAAAAAAGAGAAAGAGAGAGTGAGAAATTGATGGAGGGAGAGGGAGATCGATGGAGGGAGAGGGACAGAGAGAGATATATATTCATTTAAATAACCACACGTAAACTAACAGGCATAAACTGAGTAGTACTTAGAGAATGCAATGAAGAATACCTAATAGCAACAAAGAATTGCTATTGTATCTAATTAATTACAAGAAAAACTGATAACATCAAAGAATAACTAATAAAGAATACCTGATAGGCATTATCAAAGCTGTCATAGATGAAGCGACTAATAAGGGAAGTTTTTCCAACTGAAACAGAAAAAAATACATTTTTACACATCGATAGCATAGAAAAATTTAAATACAATCTATTCCAGTAGGTATCAGACATTTCAAATAGGCTACTGACATTTATTTATGTGGCAGTATTTAAGGTATTTCTTAACCGAAATCCAAATAAAAATATTAATCAAAACAATAATCAAAAGAGATAAACTTTTGTTATGAATTCCCATGAATTTCTCAACATTTCACCAAAGATACATAAAATATAAAATACAGTATGTTAGGATCAGACATTCCATCTGATCCTATTTAACTCCCCTCCCCTCATATATACATCATTTCCTCAATAGTTTCTGAATTGTGTGAATCTTAATATTAAAATCAGTTATGTACATAACATGTAGCATAACAATAATTAATAGTTTAATTGTTTAATTGATAATATATCTTTATTTTTCAGCAAAGACACAAAATGCATGATGCACATACAATGCCTCAACAGCAATTCCTACATCTATAGCGAGAAAAACTGGTCGTCAGTGAAGATACAGAGTATGTAATCTAGCTATTTAGAGTGCCAATTAGAGTGCTACATTCATCAATGAGAGAGAGAACTAAGTTTATTTCAATACAGTTCAATACTTTTAGTGCTCAATGACAACATCGGGCACTAAAATATTTACACATTGGTACTAGCTAGACTCTTACAATAATTAGCTATTTCCTGCAGAATCTCACAAAAGTTTCAGTCATGCTTGGAGAAGAGCACGTAGGTTAAAGTAATCTCATCCTCAACTAAACTAATAGAATGGGATCCTCATTAAATAAAAAGCATCACAACGTTCAGCAGTCAAATACTTCAGATTATTAAGCACAATTGGCTTACATTGCTTAGTATAGAATAAAAAGACTCTCCATATACAAAGAAAGGTTCACACATATTAAAAAATCTAAAGCCATGTCTAACGTCACGATGCTGCTCAAGAGCAGGTCGGTGACGTGCTGAGCACTGGATTTGAACCCTGAACCTACAGATCTGCTATCAAACAACTTGACGACAAGCCACCAGCTCAGAACAAAATTACAATCAATATTCCTCAAGCAACATTCACATTTTACACTGTATCTATACATACCACTCTGTTCTCCAAGAAATACTAGCTTGAACTTCTTTAGCGGAACTCCATCCCCACTAGCCATTATGCTAATGTTTTACAATTTAAAAATACTGCAACACACATGAACTTACAAAACTATGATGATATGAATACGGAGTATGAGATTAGACTATATCTACTTCATAAGTAAAAGTTACATGCAAGTACAAAATCGATGACAATGGGATGAGCCTGAAAGTCTAAGAGAAATACTGATAGCTAGATTTTTATATTATCTTAATTAACAAATTGAAACATACATTATTAAATTACTTTATGAATTAGGAAATATCAAAATCTTTCAAGGGTTAAATTATATATACGATTCTAGTAATGATCACATATTGGTGACTTTATATAAAAAATTATATAAATTATTAATAAACTATTTAATTATATAAATTTTCTCCATGTTGTGCTCGGGTGTGGTTGGACCACTGCAGAATAGGGCAACTGAAAACAATCTGCTGTGTGTAAGTAAGAGGTGACTAAGGCAGTAGCTGAGAATGACAAGAGGGGACCCACTTGAAATATTTTCCCCCAGGATTAAATGGTAATTAATCCATCTAACTGAAGAAGAAAACGGGAAACCACCTCAGAAGCCATATTTTTCTCAAGCTATAGGTTACATAAGGTATGGATAAAGGCATAGACTTTGTGAAGGGATTAACTTGTTGATCTAAGATGATTGTTGAATGTCATAATAGCGTAGGGGTAGCGTCATGAAATTTTAAATGACAAATCCTGAGGTGAATTGAACCCTCGTGGGTTCGAATCCCGGCCGCGCTGATCTGAGAGTAAAATCTTGGACATTCACAGGACTGGCTATTCGGAAAATGGATTTATTTGCCTAACGATTTAAACATGTAGTATTAAAAAGTGATAGATATCGACATAGTTGATCATTTCACTATAATGAGTGTTTACTTTTACTAGGGAGTGCTCTTATGGAGCGAGAAAGCAGACTTTGAGTATGAATATGTACCTTGAACCTGCCACTTGGCAGTGCACCGAAGGAAAAGAGAATATAAAAAATTTAGCACTCACAGCTAGATCTAAAATATCTCTTCTTCTTTTCTCTGCGTTTCTTTTTCACTTTGTGCACACTAGAGCAGCCTCTTTTACCTTATAAAATACTGCACTATGTTTAGCTGAAACATTTTCAGAATTGTTTATGCTTGGAATAAATGTACACATAATGACTTAAAATTACAAAAAAAAATCCTTACAGTTTAATTGCACGCTATTAAACTGCAAATTAGAAATCTTAGCCACTAAATATACAG
Source organism: Enchytraeus crypticus (assembly GCA_905160935.1). NCBI lineage: Eukaryota > Metazoa > Annelida > Clitellata > Enchytraeida > Enchytraeidae > Enchytraeus > Enchytraeus crypticus. The sequence goes on from CAJHZI010000907.1 coordinate 801,911, forward strand.
TTATAAGCAGAATTAGACCTTGAGCAAAAGTTTTTATTTGCCGAAAATTTAATAAACACGTACACACACTAATCAACAGGTTTGTTTACATCCTGGCACACTAATTAATGTACACCTACAGCTTAGATGAAGAGCAAAGTTTACTTTTAATTTTCTATCTCATAAAACACTCATAGTTTCATAGTGTACAATTTTATATGCAGGACACTCTAAAATTTGATCAGTCCTACACTGATTAAGGCTTTTATTAAAACTTTAGCGCTGCCATTTGTATCGGTGTTGCTCTACATCTAATAAAGCGTTAATAAATTCACCGGAAATGAGCAATGGGAAATCCTAACGATATTTCTTGTTTAGGTTTGAGGGGTTTTCGTATTCGACGGCCACACTGGCAATGTTGTATTTAAATAAAAACAATATATTGAAAGTAAAATGTTGACAAATTATATTTACCCATTCGGTAAATAGGATTGTTTTCTCAATGAATGACGCCCCTGTCCAGTATGTTATTTGAAGCTGAGGAAGGCATAGAAGGCTCATATCGTCATCATCGTCTCTAAGAATAACGATATATCGAGTTAGATGATTCAAAGGTCCACTAGCTCGTATGTGGAAATGAAGAAAAAACAGAAGACAAAGAAGAGTGGACTCGTTATATTCAATGGAATTGAAAGTCGGGATAATATAAATATTTTAGTACACTCGATCAATTCCCACATTCAGGTCCATTGCGTATAACGTATGCACTCTTATCTGTCTTCCGTTTTCTCTTTAAACGTATTATTTCTAGGGGCCTACGGGTCCGATATCTCTTATATCTTGCGTATCGCATCTTTGGTATGTCCCTTTTTCTATTTTCCATTTTCTTTAATTCCTCTTTCTTTGGACTGTTTTTCTGGTTTTTCTATTTTGGCACCGTTTTAGACCTTAAATTAATTTTCTCACCGGCTTTGATTTGTCTCAATAGTGCTAGATGTGGCCATTGATGGTAGTGGCACTCTAGTTGTTGTTTTAAAACGTAGTTACATTTATAAGTTTTGTTTGTGTGTCAGTGTTCTAGAAAAATCGTCAAGATTTGTTAACGCTTTTACTGCACAGAAAGAAACTCCGCCTACATTTATTTAATGAATAAATAATATCTTAAAAATTGTTCTCTTTAGCTTAATTAACGTTTTGCCTAATTATAATTTCCGTAGCTTTACAACTTACTCTTCGTACTCCATCTGTGTACGAACTGTTAGAATATCCACCGATATCACAATGTCTACTCCGGCCAGACGTAGACTTATGAGAGATTTTAAAAGGTTACTACGCAACTTTTGACAACGATTATAAATAATGGACTTTTAATAAATAACACAAAAAATATAATTAATTTTTACTTCAAGATACATTTGATCAAAGACATGATGTTAGAATATCTGTTTTAAATAACTAATTTAAAAGTTTTCCTAAATCTTTAATTTTATATCGAATGTTTTTGTTACCATAGAACGTCATGACTTGAATTTTTGTACAACTGTGTTTAATCCTCTATTTAAATTTGAGATTTAAACTACTATTAGGATAATATTACGGTGTATATTTTTATGTTAAAATAATATCATGCATAAAAATGTCTATTTCGTACAGTTTTTTTATTCAAAGATTGGGTTAACTTTACTTTCCTTTTTCACTTAGATTTTAAATGCAAAGAATTTAGTTAACTTTAACTTCCTTTTAAAGTAAAAAGTAAACACGCATTATAGTGAATAATCAACTGTGTTGATATCTATCACTTTTATTACCACAAGTTTAAACCGTTAGGCAATTTAGACCATTTTCCATTTAACCAGTCCAGTGAATGTCCGAGATTTTACTCTCAGATCAGCGCGGCCGGGATTCGAACCCACGAGGGTTCCATTCACCCCAGGATTTCTCATTTGAAACTTCATGACGTTACCCCTACGCTATTTAGACATTCTAACGTACCATAATTTACATTCTATTGTATGGGTTCGACAGGGAGGGGTCTAGATAGTAAATGAAACACTAAGGTTGGATATACTTGGGTTTACCGAATTCAGAGCAACAGATGTTTCAATTTTTCCACTAATGATTTAAGAGGTAATATTTAGCTTTTGTTTTAACCTAGTGTAAGGACAGGTATAGGAAAGTTTTCTTTTTCTCATAGGGTATTTGATAGGTGGAACTCTTTGAGTGAGGAGGTTGTGAATGCGATGTCGGTGGATATTTTAAAAAGCAAGCTGGATGTTGTAATCATATATGGTCAGGGATTGAAATAAACCCATGGCTTTCTTTCTTTTTCCTGCTACTAAGCGTGAATAAAGAATGAAATAACAAAAGATGGTAGCAGTTCTGGTAAATTCTGGTAAATATCCATTGACCTGATATCTCCAAGTGCACACACTAAGTTTTATGGGCCGCTCTTGAAGAGAAAAACCTGTGTTTTCGAGTAGTCACAAATTTGCGAAATCTCTTCAAATGGCGAGCATTGCACCATCTCCTTGAATCTGTAGCATGGGGTTGATTGGTTAGCCTGGGGTTGATTGGTTAGCCTGGGGTTGATTGGTTAGCCTGGGGTCGATTGGTTAGCCTGGGGTTGATTGGTTAGCCTGGGGTTGATTGGTTAGCCTGGGGTTGATTGGTTAGCCTGGGGTTGGTTATGTAGTTAGGGGTTGATTGGTTAACCTGAGGTTGGTTCTGTAGTTAGGGGTTGGTTAACCTGAGGTTGGTTCAGTAGTTAGGGGTTGATTGGTTAACCTGAGGTTGGTTCTGTAGTTAGGGGTTTATTGGTTAACCTGAGGTTGGTTCAGTAGTTAGGGGTTGATTGGTTAACCTGAGGTTGGTTCTGTAGTTAGGGGTTTATTGGTTAACCTGAGGTTGGTTCAGTAGTTAGGGGTTGATTGGTTAACCTGAGGTTGGTTATGTAGTTAATGGTTGATTGATTAACCTGAGGTTGGTCATGTAGTTAGGGGTTGATTGGTTAGCCTGGGGTTTATTACGTAGCCTGGGATTGATTGAATATTCTGGGGTTTATTATGTAGCCTGGGATTGATTGGATATTCTGGGGTTTATTATGTAGCCTGGGATTGATTGGATATTCCGGGGTTTATTATGTAGCCTGGGATTGATTGGATATTCTGGAGTTTATTATTATGTAGCCTGGGATTGGATATTCTCTGGAGTTTATTATGTAGCCTGGGATTGATTGAATATTCTGGGGTTTATTATGTAGCCTGAGATTGGATATTCTGGAGTTTATTATGTAGCCTGGGATTGATTGGATATTCTGGGGTTTATTGTGTAGCCTGGTGTTGAGTGGGTAGCATGCTGCACTGCTAGGTATTGCTGACTTATCCCTCTACAACTGCAATACTGAATCACTGTAACACTTATCTTTAATCAAAGTCTCTGCTAGTATAACACTGTACATGATGTTACAGACTACAAGACGACCCTCCTGCTGGGGTCAATGGGGCTCCTACAGAGAACAACATCATGCTGTGGAATGCTATTATATTCGGGTTAGAATTTTGTCACTTAACTTCTTAAACATAATGTCATGATGATTTTTGACTCTATAAATTGTGGCATTTTTAAACTTGAAAATCTTTAGTAGCCTGCGGGTCAGTGTGTTCTATATGTTGAATTGATCAAGACCAGATAATGTAATTGTAATTCTTTAGTGTTCATCAAAACCTAAAATGCATGGTATCTCTGGAATTTGGTCGGTAATTATAAATATTAATTTTTCTAGCAAACTAGTTGGTAAAAGAAGAAATTTAGTGTAGAAGTTGCCAAATATCTAAATCCATTATGTATATATATATATATATATATATATATATATATATATATATATATATATATATATATATATAATATTTAAATACTTCAATCAAAAAACATTCATAACTCTACCTTTTTCTCTATTTTGAAATTTTGTGATTGTGGAATTTATGTTGTTAATGTGTGATCTCTGGCATAGATTTACATTTAAATAAATAATTTTTATTGTAGATCACTCACTTTTGTCTCATTGGCTCAGTATGAGAATGTTGAACCATTGAGATCTGACTTCTGGGTTTCAACTCTAAATAGTAGCATTCTGAGAGTAAAATATATATAATATTAGACAATAGGGATGAATGATCGCTGCACAGTTGTGTAGAAGATGCAATAAGTATTTCATGCTTTCTTATGTGTAGCATCTGTTGCTACTTGATCTTTTATTCTTATTACTGTTGTTACTGTATAAATTTACTGTATTGATCTACTGTTGAACTGCAGACCGCATGACACCCCATTTGAAGATGGGACATTCAAGTTGACGATGGAATTCGTTGAGGAGTATCCCAACAAGCCGCCTACTGTGAGATTTGTGTCTAAAATGTTTCATCCTAACGGTTAGAGTTACCACTTTAAATGTAGTAATTAATACCACTGTATGAATTTGACAGTGAACAAATAGGTTAAAGTTGACTTGGACTAATATATAACATCTCTGACGTCTTCTATATTTGATGAGGCACAAGTTTTGAAGACTCTATTGCTGTATTAGTATTTGTATACCGAGTGTAAAGAACCTGAGGTTTGATAAAACAATTAAAGCAATACTTGCTGAATCACTGCCTAAATGTATTGTTGTAGCGGACTGCGTTGAATCTTTACAATGTCATTGAAAGCTTTTTCTTTTTCTTCTTTTGAAAGAAGAAGTGGTCTCTCGCTTATCCCCAGCATTGTTATTGCTATTATGATTTTTTATAGGCTGGATATAAAGGACCCAGGGTTTGATAAAAAACAATTTGAGCAATACGTGCCGGATTGCCGCTGGCTACTGGAGGTCATCATATTATTAGTATTATTGTTATTATTATTATTATTGTCATTGTTATTGTGATAAGTTATTTTTTTCTTATTCTTGTGATTGTGGCAAATGATAGAAACGGCTGAAACTCTTTGCACCGTAAACTATCAATAAGCAAGTTCCATCACTTTTACGAAGCATTGTGGTGCGCAAACTATGCTATCTAAAATGAAATGGAGACCTAGTAGGTTCTTCTGGCATTTAGTTTCTATCATTCACGACTTGTTTGTTCGTTAAGATATTTGGCCACAGGATCAGTGTTGATGGTGTGGCCTCTATCAACAACATACAGTATTGATGGTGTGATTTCTAACAATAATACACAGAAAGCGAAAAGAACAAGTATATGCTGAAAAAGGGATATATACTTTTTGTGGAGCCGGTCCATGTTTCGAGCCTAAGATAAAATCTGAATCTGATTTTGGTCCATGTTTCGAGCCTAAGTAAAATCTGAATCTTATTTTAATAAAGTAATTTAGATACGGACTTGTTGCAGTGAAGTTTGTTGAACTTTGTATTCTGCTCTCTAATGGACGTACTTCTTAGCTGCTGGTTGATTGATTGTTTGATTGACTTTACTGGTTGATTGATTGAATGTTTGATTGACTTGACTGATTGATTGATTCAATGTTTGATTGACTTGACTGATTGATTGATTCAATATTTGATTGACTTGACTGGTTGATTGATTCAATGTTTGATTGACTTGACTGGTTGATTGATTCAATCTTTGATTGACTTGACTGGTTGATTAGTTCAATGTTTGATTGACTTGACTGGTTGATTAATTCAATGTTTGATTGACTTGACTGGTTGATTGATTCAATGTTTGATTGACTTGACTGGTTGATTGATTCAATCATTGATTGACTTGACTGATTGATTGATTCAATGTTTTATTGACTTGACTGGTTGATTAATTCAATGTTTGATTGCCTTGACTGGTTGATTAATTCAATGTTTGATTGACTTGACTGGTTGATTGATTCAGTGTTTTATTGACTGGACTGATTGATTGATTCAATGTTTGATTGACTTGACTGGTTGATTGAGTCAATGTTTGATTGACTTGACTGATTGATTGATTCAATGTTTGATTGACTTGGCTGGTTGATTAATTCAATGTTTGATTAACTTGACTGATTGATTGATTCAATGTTTGATTGACTTGACTGATTGATTGATTCAATGTTTTATTGACTTGACTGGTTGATTGATTCAATGTTTGATTGACTTGACTGGTTGATTAATTCAATGTTTGATTGACTTGACTGGTTGATTAATTCAATGTTTGATTGACTTGACTGTTTGATTGATTCAATGTTGTCCACAGTTTATGCAGATGGAAGTATATGTCTGGACATACTTCAGAATCGTTGGAGTCCTACATATGATGTTTCTGCAATTCTCACTTCTATCCAGGTCTGATCAATCATTCATTTAATCACTTCTCTTCAGGTCTGATCAATCAATCATTTATTTACTATTATCCAGATCTGATCAATCAATCAATCAATTAATTACTTCTCTCCAGATCTGATCAATTAATCAATCATTTATTCACTTCTATCCAGATCTGATCAATCAATGATTCAATTTACTTTTATGCAGGTCTGATCAATCAATCAATCAATTATTCACTTCTATCTAGATCTGATCAATCAATCAGTCATTTAATCACTTCTATCCAGGTCAGAACAATCAATCAATCAATCATGTAAGCATTTATAAAGATTGAAAGAAACGGGTGGAACATGCGCATGCTAATTCATCCCATACCTTCCTGAGGCATCTCGCTTCTCAGACCTTCAAATCGATTGTTCTTCTGGACTCAGTCTTCATTGGTGTCATAGATTGGCAAAGACGACTTTAAGCAATGTCAGTTTTGTCAGCATTGTCAATTTCCTGCAATTTGCCATCAAAACATTGTTAGAGATCTTTAAGTTGTGGAACAGATTAACTCAAAATCTATTGCTGCATTGCATATGTTGTTATTTTAACTAATTTTGTAACGTTTTTTTCTTTTCTGTTGTATATTTGTAATATGAGAAGGAAGAAGTCATGGAAGAAGGAATAAAAGTAGGAAGAAAATTGTTACAAGATGTACGATTTGCAGATGACCAAGGAATGGTAGCGGGCAGCGAGACTGGACTGCAGAAGATAATGGATAGACTGAATGATATGGCATTGAGTTATGGCATGAAGATTAATATAAAAAAGACCAAGGTTATGAGAGTGTCCAATAATAAAGGTGAAGTTAATATCACAGTAAATGGTACAAAATTGGAACAGGTAAGGAGTTTAAATTATTTGGGTCATACTATAACGGATGACAGGAAATGTGAGACGGAAATATGCAGTATTATTGCACAAGCAAAAGCGGCCTTTGGTAGTAGAAAAGAACTATTAACAAAAAGTCTAAAGAAAGACACAAAGATAAAGATAGTGAAAACTTTGGTTTGGACCTCGCTATTGTATGGTTGTGAAACATGGACCTTAAGGAAGGAAGAAAGTAGGAAACTGGAGGCATTGGAAATGTGGATTTGGAGAAGAATGAAGAGGATTAGATGGACTCAAAAGGTTGCAAATGAGGAAGTTCTGGAGAGAGTTGGCACAGATAGACAGTTGATAAATGTATTAAGAAATAGGAAGAAGAGATGGATAGGACACATTCTAAGGGGGGAAGGTCTATTAAAAGAGGTCATAGAAGGTAGAATGGAAGGAAAAAGAGGTAGGGGCTGGCCGAGATTAGGTATGTTAGATGATTTAAAGACTCACTCATATGTGAAAGTGAAGAGGAAAGCGGAAGCCAGAGAAGAGTGGAGGCATTATATACCATGGACCTGCCAGTAGACAGCACACTAAGAGAGAGAGTTGTAATATTTATTTTACACATCCATTAAGTCCTTATTATGATATTCCAGATTTAACTGAATGTTTAAATTTACTGACTAATTGATTGATCTATGAGCATCTGTAGAATGTCTCTTAAGATGAACTTGAGATCAGAAAAATGTCGAGACATCTTAATATTGATTGATTGATTGATTGGTTGATTGATTGATTGGTTGGTTGTTACAGTCTCTGCTGCACGACCCTAATCCTAACAGTCCTGCGAACAACGAGGCGGCTCAGCTGTACAGAGAGAACAGGAGAGAGTACGAGAAGAAGGTTGCCGCTGTCGTGCAGGCCAGCTGGAACGATGATGACTAAGTGTCAGCCATCAGCGCTAGCCATGGGTGCCTGGGGTCATCGATGACATGGGGTGCCTGGGGTCATCGATGACATGGGGTGCCTGGGATCTTCGATAGCCAGGGGTACATAGGATAAACAATGACAAGGGGTGCCTGGGATAAAATATGACTACGGATGCCTGGAATCATAGATGAATAGGGTTGTATGTTATCAGTGGTGACTGGGTGTAGCTAGGACTTATAATGATTGTAGTTGCCTAGGTACTATGGGTCAGCTATGATTGGGGCGCTGTGGTACACGCTCAAGTACAATAATGTGGCTTTACTGTTCCCCTATAACATCCGCTCGTTCACAAACATTTAGTACTAGTGCTACTGAGCCATTGTTTACTGAGCAGAGTACTGTGTGTACTCATTAAGAGTACTGCATTAGTACTGCATATACTCTTTGATGCACACTGCTGAGACTGAAGCTACTCAGTTCTGTGTCTTCTTGCTGGTCATGTACACGCTTGTGAGCCTATTGGACTGAAGCTGGTTGTCTTAGCCTAGACTGGACGTCAAAGTGTATTGATTGTTCTGATTTATACTTGTTCTTGAAGTCTAAACAACTTCAGGCCTGGTTAAGCTTTTACATCCAGTCAAGTATGTTATGTCAAATTTATTAAAATTCTAATGATTTAAATTAGTTTCAACCATAATGTATCATCCATGGACACACTGGTGTTAATAATTGTTGTTTTATCCTTATACCGTCGTATCTCTGTAACCTCTGTGCTGATTTGGTCTCCGTAGGTAATGTTGTGATCTTTGTGAAGGTTTTGTCCCTTCACCAAATATTGTAATAAATCACATTGGTTAGCAACAATTTGCATTGCTTGCTATGCACCTGTGTGAATGTATTTTAAGTGGGACAGTGGCTCATTGGTGTAGCATCTGTTTCAGCTTCTACTGGTGCTTGGTGTGAATCTCAGGTCCGACCAGTCACTGATGATGCATTTGGATTGTGAACCCAATTAAATTCTGTATCAGAATTAAATTCTTGTTCTGGGTTTGCTTCTCAGAATCTTAGTAGGTTCTAGTGCTCATCCCATTGCTGATATGATTTGAGGCAGAAAACTGACGTAATTGGCTTTGACTTTTTGCTAGCGTAATATTACCGACTTAATTTCTTTCATATCGGTGACTATACACAGTGTCAATAATTGATTGGTTGAATGACTTGTCAAAATTGATTTATAAATTCCTATGTGCGTAAATTTTTTTATTTTGTGAAGGTAAATTTTATTGTTTAGCTGGCATGTAACTATAGTGTTAGGTAGGAAGCATTGCGGGGGTTTTCAGTTAGCTTTGTAAATACAAGTTATGGGCTTTGAGTGTGTGGTAGTGTGGGGCTGCACTGAACTTGTACGTAATTATTATTGGTATAACGTTGCTTGTCTGTCGTAAAATTCTATTCACATTCTTCGTAATTGCCCCGTGATTTAATATTGAACTAATATTTTATAATAGTGGCTTGGTTTAGTATCATTTTTGTTGATCTGTAAATATCTAGGGAAGGCATTTATTAAGTAATTATAATGTACTAATGCAATATAGCAGTGCTTAAAACGAATATGTTATAAGTTTTCTAAAAGACACAAAATTATGGATTTAACAGTTCATATATTGTTCTAAAAAACTAATGTACTAAACTATACTTTTCCATTAACGTTAGGCTGAGGCAGTATCTTATGGGTGGGCTGTTCGTCTATTGATCAAGAAGTGCTAGGTTCAAATCCAGTGTTCATGCTGTCACTGACTTGCTCTAGTGACTGGAAATGAACTTTAAACTTCACTTTATTTTACATATATGTATAGCTGAGTGGGTTAGACTAACCTTGGTTTCGTATATTCATTGGTCGGGGTTTGACTTGTTTCTTGTCAATTCTGGACTCAATCATTGCTTAACTATTGACGTCTCTGGCGTCATCCTTGTATGAGGAAACGGACTTCAAATCTTTATTATTATTCTTATGTATTGTTCTTGCTGATTGACTAGCCTGTAATGTACACCGGTACCGGACCCAGTAGCGCTGAGGTTGACTAGGATTTCTACTAGGGTTTCTGTTAGGATTGTTCATACTCTAACATACTCTAATGACCAATCAGCTCTTTCAATGCTTACCTTGTTTTGGATTCTTTTAACGCTGCACTATCTACGATTACCTACTTGCATTTATTTTCCTATCAGGATTATCGTCATGGCTGGCGCCATTAGAGTCAGCTGCGGGCTGTTATTTGTCAGGGACGTGTCTGACACTCATTTACACGTGCAGGCATGCACTTAGAGCCTGGCAATCAGCTCGTAATGACCACAAAAGTGCTGTTCTTTAGTTGTTTGTCGTAGGCCCTAAAGCCCTTTCTGTATGTTTTGTATATGAAGGCTTTCTTGAGCGCCCTATTTCATTTCTACAACGTGGATAGACTCGCTTATTTTACTGTTTTATTGCTTTAGGGTTTTAACTTTCTGGATAATGCTTATTGTTTATATTGAATCAAATACTAACAAAGCATTCTTTTTAAGGTCAGACTTAAAGTTAATAGATACGTTTAGTAGCAGTATTTACTGTACGATATTCAGTGCTTTGCTAAAGTTGGCCTTCAGGTCGACTTTCACTGCGACACAAACTTTACAAACACTGGGTTTTTCAGGATTGTAAAAATGTGATTGGTATATTTTTAACGAATAAATATGCTGATGAGTTTCACTTTGGTTTCCTTTACCTTATTGTGTAGATTTTATTATTTTAGCCTGGCTGTTATGATATAAAGCTTCATCACCAATGTAATATTTCCCTCATGTCAAACATCGTAGTGGTTATACCAGTGGTTATACCAGATAATCAGTGGTTATGCCAGTGACTCAGTGGTCATATCTGCTCATCAGTCCCAATCCGTAGTTATTGGTAACAATTAGTAGGTGACTGCTGCAAAATATTGCAAAGTCTTGCCTTCAGATCATTGCTACTTTGTTTAATTAATTATTACATAGTAGGTTTTTTACTGGAAACAGAGCTCTAACTCTACAGTTATAGATTACTCTTCCAGTCCCGTCCTGGGTACCTTTTAAAATATATTTTTAAATATTTTAGATCAGATGTTTTAATAATTCGACAGTTTGAGGTAACTAGAAAATTTGTACAGGTAGAAAAGTACTTTGCACTTAAGAATAACTATTAATAATAGTTAAAATAGTATTAATATTATTAGCAACGAAAACTTGTATAGCAGTCATGGCTGAAATCAGTATTCGAGACTGCTTTACAGAATGAATTTGAATAACAATAAACTAAACTAATTTAAACTTTATCATTTGAGGTTGTAAACAAGGTCCACATAGCTTATAGCAAAATAAATCAAGTGTAGCTGATACAAAATTTAGCCATTAGTTCAGGTGCTTTTTTGTTTTAACTGAATTGAAAGCAATTAAAATCTATAGCTGTATGTAAGCGAATACATGTATATAAAATACTTTCTTCTGTTGGTACTCAAGGTTTTTGTTGTAGGATCCGCTTAATACGTCCCTGACGTCGCTTCGGGATAAGGAAACATACGGTAAATCGTCGTTGTTTTTATTGTGCTAAGATTAGGCAAGTTTAATATCGCTGTAGGTTTGTGTTTGTAGATATTGTGACAGTTTAAGAGGGAACAAATGCATGGCACTGAGAAATAAATTGTATCACTTTAATCTGTGACAGTTGACCTGTTCTGTTTTCTGCTTTCATTGAGACTGTAATTAGCGTACTCAATGCGACTATAATGTCAAGTTCTTCATCCACGATCATATCAAGTACCATGAAGCAAATGCAATCCAAAGAGCAACAATTAAACTTAAAACAATGTGTAAGCATTGGGAATGAGATCATGTGCCTACCCCCATCCAGCTAGCGACTAGTCTTATGACTAATTGACTAGTCGATTAGCCATAAGACTAGTCGATTAGTCATAAGACTAGTCGATTAGTCATAAGACTAGTCGATTAGTCATAAGACTAGTCGATTAGTCATAAGACTAGTCGATTAGTCATAAGACTAGTCGATTAGTCATAAGACTAGTCGATTAGTCATAAGACTAGTCATAAGACTAGTCTTATGACTAATCGACTGGTCTTATGACTAATCGACTAGTCTAGTGGCTTCATTAAGTGCATTATACACCCCGGAGCATAAATATCCACTTCAAATTCTCTGTAACTTGTTTCAAGATTTTCAAACAGTCTTTAGTAGGAAATTTTACATTTAGCAGTCAAATTTAGTCAATTACTTTACGAAATTGTAGCATTTTTGAGAAAAAGTTTCTAGTTTGGTTTCAAACAAAACTGTGTCGAACAGGCCGCCGTTTCTTTTAGGCATAAATACTGTTCATAAAAAGAGCCCTTTGTTAATGCCGTCGATTTTATCAGTACATGATCAAAGTAAAATCCTCTGTAAGATTTCTATCCCGTTGCCTCTGGGCTCCTACAAAACACCCGTAAATGAACAGAAAATTTTACACGACAAGTGCTGCAGCGATATTTAGGCGCACTAGATGTCGCAGTGACTATGCTGCAGCAACAGCAGCCTGGTCTATCGAACAGATAACTACTGCTGCGACATCGCTATGGATTAGTTAACGTTATTTATAACAATTTAAACTATTTCTTCCTATAATTACATGCATTTGTTATCTCTGTTAAAATACTTACATAATACGGAAAAATGTACGCTACCGCTAGGAATCTCAAAAGCTATTGAAGTAATTTTTGGTAAGAGTTATAACTACTTTGCGACAAGTAGTTCGTGATCAAGTTCGAATATTTGATGTCATTTCATCCTTTAGAGCGCTTGATTATATTTAAATAAGTTACATTTTTATTTAAATATTGTTTTCTTTAGGGACCTTTCTTAAACCCGGTCTGTGCATATGCTGTCGCCATTTTTCTGCCCACGGGTAGATAATGCCTTGTTAGCCTTGTGCCATATAGTACACGCTATAAAGTGTACGATTGGTCTTGAATGAATCGCATCTGCGACGTGAACTTCAATGTTAAACCTCGAGAGCGATTCGCTGTCTCAGCGCTAAGCGTTTCGGATACATGCATCTTTATATTACTATGGAAATTTGAAATATGGTGAGTTGCATACCAGTAACTTGCTGTTACATTCATTTTTGTGACGATAGCTCGAATGTGTCGAGTCGTCTTGAAAAGAAGCCTTGTGCTTCTGAACCTTGACGTTAAACACACTACAACCTACCTACCTTGAAATGAGACACAACTGGTTAACGGCGCAGTCAATTGAATGCTAGGACCACGAGGACCTACAAAGTTCTAGTACTGGTCTACATCTCATTGCCATTCAAAGCGTTGTTTACTACGATGCCGACATGTTCCGCACGCTCGCCTAATCCGAGCACTACTCGACTGTTAACCCAACACTCGCTGATCCTCAGGGGTTACAATCAGCAAGATCCCACGGGATCTGTGACCCTGGGCCCTCTGATTTTATGCAATAGCGATCAAACAACAATTTTTGTAAACTCTTTATTTTTCGAATATTTTGGGCACGGAATGAAATTGTTAAAGATCCCGCACCAGAAGGTATATAGTTTAACCACTGCTGATCCTGACAGAAGATCAGGGACCGGTTCAATACACCCAGTGATTGAAGTGGGGGGTGGGGGGGGGGCAGGGAAACTCTGTTCCACTAGCTCTCTTTTTCTGAGGTGCGCTCCCCTAGATGCCCATATTAGATACCATGAGATATATAGGCTAAATATATTAGAGAGGGGCTCGACAGTTACGACCGTTCCCATAGCTCTCAATTCTGACTTTAACCTCTGCCCATACCTGGATGTGTAGATATATGGAAGTGAAGGGGGTTTGTGGATTGACGATGAGGAGACTAGAGAGACAAAGGATCAAAGTTTAGTTTAACGTCAGTTTTTTGTTTCGAAAGTATGTCAGAGAGAGAGAGGCATGTACTGGATTTGAAACCTGTATACCTACTGAATCGCAGTTGAACAAATTACTGATATGCTACTGGTTTAACTGACATGCTAATACTACAGCATTTCAATAAAACTTTCAATCGCTTAATTATAATTAAGTATTACAATTAGCACAGTAGTATAGGGCCTACACTATAGTAACTGTTGTCTAGTTGTATGGTTCCACACGCGACAACAGTATCTGCTACAGTTTCCATTCGTAATTGTTATTTTTTGTAGTTTTCGGTATTTCCTCCTTCCTCTCCTTGGCTATTAGTATTGGTTGGTTGTCGTGCACTTTGATGGTGCATCGATTGCAACTGCCGCGTATTTACAAATAACCTGCAAACATCCTGTGAATATAAAGAAATGAACACGACTATCAGCTACTAGACTGGGTCTATGCTCTTTCCCTGATGAACCCGTGCTCTCTCGAGTCACACCCTCGTAGCCACGCCTATTCTAGGATGATCTGTCTCAAGCTATGCCCTCTCAAGTCATGCAGGGGTGAGACTATAGGATCGTTAAAAATTGGGGCTAATAATAATTGGTGATTATAATAGCAATAGTAATAACCTCCGACAATTTCTGTAGCGGTGTCATGGCCGGTGTCCGGTCTTCGAGACCGCTTTATCGCTTTATATGATATATGGGAGTTTTAATTATAGACTTATATATTTATATTGAGAAAGGGGTTGAAAGTTAGTTGCTGATCACAAAATTTAAAAGGAGCTGAGCCCCCCCTAGCCCCCTTAGTCTCATCCCTGAAGTCATATCAAACCGCTTTTACATGTAAGACAGCAGCAACAACTTGATTGCTGCAATCATCAACGACGACAAAGAGGATTATGAAGTCAAAGCCCCGCCTCTGAGTAAGAGAATAAAATTATTCAGTCAGTAAACCGTAAAAGAACATCCGGAAAGTCAAAAGATACGCCATTAAAGGAAAGGACATAGACAAATAGACTGGCCACCACGTGACAAGTTTATCATCCGCTCTTCTCTTGCTACACTTATTTACAGAGCCTTTCAGATAAAAGAAGAACACAAACCTACTGCAGTTTGTACCATGGTCGACTTTGCTTCAGGTTCATTTTAAAAACCGTGCGAGTGTTGCGCCAGTATTGATGGATTATTACGCTGCATCGATGTAGATATCTGTGACAAGATCATGCCATTCCTGCCCAAGTTTTCAGTACAATATAAAAACGTGACCAATGACTATTCGCTAGGCCCCGTAGTTTTACATGAAATGACTCAGTAACACAAGTGGGTAAAGCAATATCTTTTGGTAATATACGATAAGTGTTCCTTTCTACATAAAGCGACACATTAAAGAGGATCTCTTAAAGTCTAAAATAGCAGCTATCAATTTTCTACAGAACACACAATTGTTTATACCCACTGCCGTTACTTTAAATATCTTTACTGAAGAGAGAGAATGTAAACAAGTCGGCATTAGGGAGAATGTAAACAAGACAGTATGAGAGAGAATGTAAACGACACTGCACAAGAGAGAATGTAAACAAGACTGCATGAGAGAGTATGTAAACAAGACTGCACGAGAGAGAATGTAAACGAGACTGCATGAGAGAGAATGTAAACGAGACTGCATGAGAGAGAATGTAAACGAGACTGCATGAGAGAGAGTGTAAGCAAGAGACTGCATGAGAGAGAATGTAAGCAAGAGACTGCACGAGAGAGAGTGTAAGCAAGAGACTGCACGAGAGAGAGTGTGAGTGTAAGCAAGAGACTGCATGAGAGAGAATGTAAGCAAGAGACTGCATGAGAGAGTATGTAAGCAAGAGACTGCATGAGGGAGAATGTAAACGAGACTGCATGAGAGAGAGTGTAAGCAAGAGACTGCATGAGATAGTATGTAAACGAGACTGCACGAGGGAGAATGTAAACAAAACTGCATGAGAGAGAGTGTAAGCAAGAGACTGCATGAGAGAGAATGTAAACAAGACTGCATGAGAGAGAGTGTAAGCAAGAGACTGCATGAGAGAGAATGTAAACAAGACTGCATGAGAGAGTATGTAAACGAGACTGCACGAGGGAGAATGTTCTTTAAGTTTCTGAACATTATGAGTGAGGAAGATGATGAGGAAACGCATCAGAAAGCATCTTGTTAATGTTAAGGTTCTTCTTGCTGGGCCAGTGTTTTTCGGTGTTGTCTTAGAATAGATATAGGTGGATACGTAGCCGATAGAAATAGAGACAGACAGACAGATATAGAGAGAGAGCGAGAGAGAAAGAGAGGGAGAGAGATAAATGGAGATACAGACAGACAGAAAGACAGACAGAGAGAAAGAGTGAGAGAGGGGGGGGGGGAGAGAAGGAGTAAAGAGAACTGACGTGTTTAGGAATAAATAATAAATACAAGGATTTGGAGCTGACAAGCGACATTGTTGGGTAAGAACTCATAGTTAGTCAGCGCGTAACTCTTTACTCTTGTAGTACTCAGCTACATGTAGCTCTTTACTCTTGTAGTACTCAGCTACATGTAACTCTTTACTCTTGTAGTACTCAGCTACATGTAGCTCTTTACTCTTGTAGTACTCAGCTACATGTATAGTACTTCAGTTACCCCGCTATTTCAACGAATCCGATCATACACGTGCGGCACGAAATATCCCGTAGTAAAAATTTACAGAAACGGCAACAATGATTGTCAAGGACAACAACGTAAGAATGAAATTAGATTGATTTGCACGATTGGCTGTTGGTAATAATTAAAAATATCTAATAGCTGAATGTAGTTTTTACCAAAAAGCTTTTCATTTTTTTGAGTTTTTACCAGCTTTTAATTTTACGTATTGCTTTCCTAGAAGGCAAATTTGCTCTCTAGTTTTACTATGCAATCAGATCCTTGGTTAGACTCTCGTTTGAAGATATCGTTGCATGACTGCGCGCGTGTTGAGCCGATGCTTCATTCACAGTGATGTGTTGTTCACCCCTGAGCATCGCTCTATACAACTGCAGCGCGGTTACGCCTCAAAGAGATGAATGTTACGCTGCAGCATACATGTACGTGTATACAGGAACTACTCTACTGTTATATTAGGCTTTGCATTACGTAGGATTGTAGTATCTACCGCAGGACTAGTGCTTGGCGCGATGAAGGCAACAATACCAATATAGGCACCTGTGCATTGATGCCTTATAGATTAAATAGCGTTTATAGTAATATGAATAGCTTGTATGTATATACATGTATATATATGTATATATATATATATATATATATATATATATATATATATATATATATATATATATTAAACCTAGAACGAGAAACCTGCGTATAATGCAGATCTGTAGAACCTGACAATGGTCAACATACATATTTATAATACACCTATTATATGGAACACTCGATTTTAATAACAGTTTTAGGTCTTCATTTATAGTCATAATTTATACAAGGACTATAATTATGTTAGAACCGATCACGCTACTTTGCAATGTTAACATTCTCCCTGGGTGTGAGATTGATCGGTTGCAGTTGTTCAGAATTCTCTTGCGCGAGCAATTTTTAGTTCCAAGTACTCACATGTTACACCTACTTTAAAGTCCGCACTGGCTTGAGATTAAGGAGCGTATCATTTACAAAACAGCTTCGTTAACCTATAAGTCATTCACAATCCCTGAACAAACTTGTAGGTCTGTTAATCGGTATTCTAAAATAATTACTCTTGTGAGACCTAGTATACCTTCAAACTATAAGCTATCTAATCGTTCTTTCCAGCAGGCTGCACTGCAGCTCTTGAATGCTGTTCCATCCAATCTTCGGAAGTCATCGTTTGAATAACATTGACCTTTGCTTTCCTATGAGCAGTTCCATTGGCAGTTGAAGACCTATCTTTCCCATCTATCTTTTCCATCCAATATCTATAAGTTGCGACCAGCGCCTAAACCTCCTTTTCTTTAATTCCCTTTGCTTTGGACAGATTTTCTGGATTTAGGAATTTGCATCGTTTTGTACCTTATTTTTTGCTCGCCTGCTTGATTTTGTCTAAATAGTGCTCGATGTTGTGACTGATGACTCTAATTGTTGTTATGTAAAGTTAACAACGTTGTAGGAATGTATCAATTATTTTGTCTTTAACTAAAAGCAATATAAGTTTTTAAGTCAAGTTTTTCATCAAACGCGACGTCAGAACCATTTTACTTGGAATATCTGTCAGCTAAACGTTGCGCGTCGAGAACAGGATATAAACCATTAACTTGTTAACCGTTAATCCTCTCATTGACAGTTCGTAGATTACAAATAGATATAGATATTTGAAACGATAATATCGATTGTGTATCAGGTTGCAGAATGTGATACGTAAACTTAGAAAATTAATTTCAACCAGGGTTTGATTTGAGGGGGTCGTGGGCCGATGTTAGACACCCCTTGATCTTTATGCGACCGCTGACTAAACTTTTAACTCCCAACCGCTAAGATTAGGCCCTGATGACGCCGTAGCAAACATTCAATTCTCTAACGACTCCTTTAGAAAACTTTTACAAATCCAACCGTGATTTAAACACTAAATTTCTGACACTCCGTCTCCTATTATATTTGCCTGTCAACTAGAACAATGTTAGAGCAGTACAGAACGTGTCTATTGCATCCTCATTATTGAATTCCCTTTTATGTGCGGTAGTCAACATTAAAACAAACTAGATCGTTGAAAAACCGTGTTCGCGAAATTTAATTCAGGAAAATTTATGTTTATAATTTGTAAATGAGTAGGAATATTCGTGAATTAATCTAGAAAGGAAAGCTTTGGTTGGCGACTCATGTCTTACACAAGATGTACACTGAACTTCAAAATAATGGGCTCCGTTCTTGATCCTATCCTCTTCAACTCTATCATCATCATCATCATCCTCCCTTGAATCCCAGTTTAACCAGGGTCGGGATACAAACAGACTGCCTCAAATCCTGTCTGTTCTACACAACACCACTAGCGAACCCCCTAATTGAGACTTCCATTCGTTCACATTTTGTAGCAATTTCTAGAGCCTAGGCGCTCACCAATCGAATGCCCTTTCTGACGTTGGTATGGATCTTAGTGTTTTAGTCGCCCTCTACGATACGTGCAGTCACCAGTTGCATCAATTCTTCAAACAACCCGGACACAACACGGGGTAAAAACAACTCTACATGTATACCAACCTTTAAGCTATTTAATCGTATCTCAGCATCTTGATCATTAATTATATATTGATGACACTCAACTATATACTTGTTCACCCCCAACTCTTACCCTGATTCTGAAACCCTACTGCAGCAATCTTTTCAGTCGATATCTCTTGGATGGCTGCTAATTTCTTAACGCTTAATCCATCTAAGACTGAATTCTTGTTGCTTGTGATACCTCAAAAGTTATTAAGGCTAAATTGTCAAACCCTTCCCGTTACTTCAATTTTCTTCCTTTTTCTTTCTTCGAATTTAAAATTATCAAAGATGAAGGTTGAAATCTAATTTTTCATGGTTGTTGTTGTTAATGTAGAAACTCGGATTGCAGCTACTGCAGTTGTCAACTACAGTAGCTTTAGTTAATGAAATAATAATAAATGATAAACATTCAACTACTTCTTGAGTGTTTCTGCCAAATCGTGCAATTTTATCAAATCATTTGCTTAAACTGATCTTTTAGTCAACAGTCGCACTGTCAAATAATGATGTTGTTGTGATATCACGTGTAAAATAATCACGATGGATTAGTAAACAGATGAGCTGCTCCAGTAGACTTACTTGTATACCTGACACTTGCTCCAGTAGACTTACTTGTATACATGACACTTGCTCCAGTAGACTTAGGCTACTTGTATACCTGACAAAACTGTATGAAAAGTTTTTCACTGGAAATAAAACAACTTAAGCCTTTAGTTTATGCTACACATTTTCTGTTGAGCAGGAAACCTAACATCTTATCGGTGTGTAAGTTATGTAACGAAGACTTTTTGTCACCATACATGACGCTTGCATCATACGCGCAAACTTGTGGTATCGGTGTGGCTCCTTGAATATATAGTAAATAATAAGAACAGATATACGGATAAGTCCGTGGGGTCATTAAAACACGGGGATAATTGTGCAGAGCTGCAGTTTTGGCAATGTTGAGCAGTGTTGTGTCCGGACCACTGAAGAATCGATCAACCGTAAAGTGCTAGCGTCGTAAGAAGGGGCTAAGATAAAACCGATGAAGGCTATTGAAAATCAACTTAGAATCAATATTGTTCAGGCTACATTGAACTTTGGTAAAATTCATAGCTTTGATGTTAAGATCAATTTGCTGATCAATAGAGCTCTATTAATGAGCGCTAATGCGGAATTCCTGAATTAATTTGTTCCGTAGACCAACCATTTAGTAGAACATTGACATAGAACGTGAGATCGATAATGCATCGGTCATTGTAGAGTATTCACACATTGTGGAGTTGTGTGTACAATTATATGTATGATGTGTACAATTGTATGTATGATATATACAATTGTATGTATGATGTGTACAATTTTGTGTAGGATTCTGTATGATAATATTTCGTCTGCTAAGATGATTCCATTAGTGGGCCTACATCTATAAAAATATTGTAAATGATTAATGTTATTAAAAATATCTTAATTTAAGTAAGCTAGCTTTTTATAATTTATTTATTTATATTTTAAGACTTTACTACCTTTTTGTAGTGCAGACGAAAGAAAATATAAAGTAACGTCATTGTTTGTTGAGGACTGCATGGTATTCTTTGTGTAGTGTTTGAAAAAGGAAAAATTGAAACAATAAGAGTAATCAAAAGTGTATAATAATAGTCTAGTAATGTTTTGGTGTACAGTGATGGTATAAAATATCTAAGCGTCAAGAGATAGCTAGATACACTGCAGGTGGAATGAAACTAATATAAAATAAACACAAAACTTTAAAGAACCTATAGGGTGCCTAACAAATAGGACCGCTAATAGAGAGCTACAGACAACGGTGAGTGAAATAAAGAAACAGTTTAAGAAGAGAGCGTTGGCGTTAGAGACAGACAGAGAACGAGAACTAGAGCTAAAGAGAGAGAGAAAGAGAGAGAGAGAGAGTTAGAGATAGACAGAGATAGAGAGAGCTAGAGAGAGAGAGAGAGAGAGAGAGCTACAGAGAGAGCTACTGAGATCACACACGTACAGCTGGAATGTCTAGCGAGCCTATAATGCCTCGCACCTCTCTCAAGGTGACAATCCCTCCAGTCAATCTCTCCCACCCCCCCTCAAGCTGCTCAGACACCCCGGGTATCAGGAGCACCTCCCCCCTCTGCGACCAAGTCTTCGACACCCCCTCCACGGGCAGGCCTCCCTACAAATCCTCCCTGACCTACTCGGGGGGCTCGGGCAGCCCCACCAGTAGCCGCCCCTCTAAGGGCTGCAGCGTGCAGATCAACGAGCCGCCCCTGTCAGAGAGACGAGGCTTCGAGCCCGTCAAGTCAGAGTCAGGGCGAGGTGTGCTGTACAGCGCGATACCCTCCATGCCACTACCCGTCGCCGTGCTCTGCTGCGTGCTGAATATCATCATACCCGGGGCCGGTAAGTCAACTGAATAGTACTTGTATATATTGGATACATGATGTACTGGGATGTATTGTATGCATGATGTACTGTAATGTATTGTATGCATGATGTACTGTGATGTATTGTATGCATGATGTACTGTGATGTATTGTATGCATGATGTACTGTGATGTATTGTATGCATGATGTATTGTGATGTATTCTATGCATGATGTACTGTGATGTTTTGTATTCATGATGAACTGTGATGTATTGTAAACGTGATGTATAAAAGTGATGTACTTTGATGTACTGAAATAGTGAAATATAAAAATGTTATTTACTTTTATCCTATTTACTTTTCAAAATCAAGGTTACAATGTAGAGATGAACTTAGATATGCTGCGCCGTTCATAAATAGTAACAAAATAAGGAAAGCCACTTTAAAACCTCTATTGCCACAATTCTATTAGGATACGAGGATATAGCATGCAGGCTCTGGTTACTGTTTACTATTTAGTTTCGCTATGAGTCATGAGCAAGACTTTGTTGGTAAGGAGTACACCTTTGATTAACTAATGAATCAAAGCAGAAGACTTAACCATATTTCTATATAAACCGCAATGGGTTTGGTAGGATCCTCTGAAGGTTTCTTCAGATTAATTAAATCTTTGTCTGGGTCAGTCATTAGTTACTAACCGTACCTCTTTTTGCTCTGCAAGATGTTGATCAAAGGCAAACCCTACTTTTAGTTTAATTTAATTAACCTTACTGTAAACCTTTACCAAACCTTTATAGGTGTGGAAGAGGATTTTGCTTTTGTAACCTGCAAATTGATCTAATTTGGCTTGTGAAATGGTTTCCAGTCACTTTCCTTAGGCAACTAGTTCCTGCTTACAAACCTGGGTACACTTTACGATTGGTCCATTTTCATGGCTAGGACACAGCGCGGGTAATCTATTCGGTAAAATATATTGCAATTAATTGTATTGAAAGTCACAACGCAGTAGCCACTAGTATGTGGAGCAGTGGGTAACGTGAGTATTGTATGTTGATGAGCTATCATTAGGTAAATTCGAGTCCCATGAGTTCGATTCCTGGTCCAGCTTATGAGAGAGTAAGCTCTCTTATATGCAGAGGAACGGTATATGAATCATGTACTAAATTGTCTGTCCGTTTAACTTGGGGCACTAAAGTGGTTGACAATTGTAAAAGTAGCGTTAGAATCGTCCAACATTTCACAACAATTGCTATATTTAACCATTAGAACACCTTGGATCTCTTACTTGATGGCTTAGTCCCATTTACCATTAGTCCCATTTAGTTGTTGTCTAATGTTAATTTAATTAAACGTTATTGTTTTGATTAGTGTCTTTGTCTCTGAGCTACAGATAATAAAATCCCGTGAGCACAAAAAATGATTTTATGTGCGACGTGCCTCTCACAGAAGTTGTTAACTCTGTCCTCCATAAGTGTTTTACATTCCGTGCTCGAGTGACGATATTTACTGATCAGTCACGCCTAACTCTACAATGATAAAGATTCGGACAAAGATTATGCTATAATAGTTGTACTGATGGTTGTCCGCCATGTTTGAAGGCGATTAGGCCTATGCAATGAATGTGAGAAATTTACAAGTACTGGAGTCGTGTGTTAGGAATACAAACAAAGCTTCTCTCAGTTCGTGTAGATTCTAGTTAAGGATTGGTCAGAGCGCATTTCAGAACGCTTGTTTAGTGAAACCACTTTTGTTTATCTAAATTGCATATGCTGAGATTCTCTGCACTCATATCTGAAGATCTGAACAATGAACAATATTGAATTACAATATAATGCTTTATTCTGTATTTAAATCTTCAAAAGGTAAGACCTTTAAATAACTTTCACTTTTCTCGACTGTATGTGCCACTGCACATATATGAATTATCCGATTTACTCAACAAAGATTTGATTGTAATTATAAAATTAAATGGTTCTGAACCATATGTGACTATTAATTCAACACAGTTTCACTACTGATTTTGAGAATGGCTTTATATTATTGCATTGTAGTTTCTAAATAAATATCACATTTATTTATATATGTATTTATTTATTTATGTAGTTTCTAAATAAATATCGATGATGATGATGATTATGATGATGATCATCATCATAATCATTATATGAGATGATGATGATGATGATGATAATGATGATGATGATGATGATGATGATGATCATCATCATCATCATCATCATCATCATCATTATATTGCAATTAATTGTATTGAAAGTTACAACGATTATATATATGTATTTATTTATTAAACATGTTTATGATAATGATGATGATGATGATCATCATCATCATTATCATCATTATCATCATCATAAACATCATCATCATTATCATCATCATCATCATCCGGACGGACGAAGGGACGGACAGACAGACAGACGGACAGATTGATTGATAGATTGATAGAGCGAGAGAGGGAAAGATGCTGGAGTGTGTGTGAGAGAGAGAGACAGGGAGAGAGAGATGGAGTAGTACCCGCAGATCTACAGGTATACCTGGTGTTTAGATATAAAGCCTGATGAGATCAGCTCGGTCATCTCTCATTACACACGTGACGTCTTGTTGATCATACCGGGCTGAGCATCAGTGGTCGTAGCTTGTTAAATAGAGACTCTATGAACTCTGTGCGTTAAGATACTAAAATTATTTTACTAGGATTTACAGGGTGGTCCAGAATAAATGAAACTACTCTAAAGGCCAATAACTTTGACAATTTTTATCCAAATGTCTTACTTTATACATTAAATTAAAGATAATTTCTCTTGTCTAAAAATGTCTCTTCTCTATTCAATTGCTAAATATCTACGAGATACTACAGCACATATTTGAGAAATTATCATTAGTCACAGCCGCACAGCCACAGCCGCAGATTTTATCATTAGCCGACATGTAACTTTAAATGAAATTGCGTGAAAACTGAAAGATATAAAAATAATGAAATTAAAATTTTGTGCATTATGCCTCAACTATTTCAGAAAGCGCATTGCAGTTTCTATCCATGTCCTAAATGAATTGAGAATTAATTGAACTAATGTTCAATGTGTCCACCATGTGCCCGAATAACTGTATTCACCCACTGAGACCACTGACCAATTTGCCGAGTTCACGAGTGCCTGACTGAGCTCTGGGTCCAGCGGAGAACATTGACTTGTTTCAAATGTTCAACGTCGTGTATCGGTTCACGATAGACTAATTGCTGAAGATAATAAGAAACAATCGAATATTAAATCGGGTTCAATCAGGGGGAGGGCTGTTAAGTGGCCAGTTCTACGGTTCAGTAAACTCTAGCAGGTTTACATTCATATAGGCGATCATATGACGTGAAAATTACATATCGGAGATTAATGGCACTTTCTCAAACATTTATATCAGTATCTCTTAGATATTTACCAAGTTAGTAGAAAGGAGAATTATCTTTAATTTAATGTATCAAAAAACTAAGGCGTTTGAAAAAAATTGTCAAAGTTATTAGCCTTCAAAGTAGTTTCATTTTTTCTGGACCACCTTGTCTATTAGATAACTGACGGACACTTATACCCGCATTTACTAACCTTTCTTTAATCTACGTATATTAATGTCAACCAACAACAGGCCAACTAATTTCACTCAGTAGTTTGTTCGACAAAACCGGCCTATATAAAAATTAAAAATGTTGCACGCTTCAATAATTGAAACTGCTTGATCGTTAACCCTTACATTTATTTAATCATGTTTTAATGAAGCATGACACTAACTCGTCTAAAAACAAGATGTAAGGGTTCGAAACTTAGTCGGTTCTTAATTTAACAGTACACTACAGAATTACATATTAATATATTAAATTTATAAATTTAATATAAAATATAGTCTTGGGCCTATATGTTAAACAAATAGCGTCATGACTCTGTCACTGTAAGCTAATAAAAAATTATTAGCTTACAGTGACAAATGTGGCTAGCGAATAAAAAATTGGGTCAAACGTTTAGAAGAGGTGAATGAACGAGAAATGTTAGAGCCCCTGCCGCTAGCACAAGCATTGAACTCAGAGAGGTGATCGGCACCCAGAACTCGTGTTATCTAGAGGTGATAGTGAGAGGCCTGTTTATATAGGGCGTCAGTATATCTCACTACTACTTTGGACAACACCAGACTTGTCAATAGCGATGACAGTTAAACGTAACGATATTGTGATGCTATAAAAAGCTTAAAAGCTAATTTTAACGTCAGCTTCCTCACTCAAAAGCGATGTCAGTGACGGGCGAGCCCAGGATTTGATCCCCCGCACATAATGATCCGCGGTCGAATATCTTACTGACATCGCCACTGGCTTCAGCCAGTATGCTTTAGTTACACTATGACACAGTTTTCTCTCTACGCGACACAGACACTTTAAATTACTGAAGCAAATGTTCGTAGTGGTACAGGCATGCATGAATTGCCGTGAGTCGTACGTGTATGTTTAACAGATGTGGATGAATGGATATAGTGCTAAATCCAAAACACCTAGATACTAATATCCCCGCAGAGTGTAAAACTGACGTAAATTAAGTTTTAGCTTTTTTATCCTTTGGAGTCGTGGACCTGAGTTCAGCGCACGTTAATATGTCTGGTATACAGTATATCCTGCAATCCCTCGGGCAGTGCCTGGAGTTATATTCCTGTGCTGCTGTGGGATATTTATTAATTTATTAGAGATATTGACTATTTATTGATGATATTATTTTAATTTGGCGATTCAGCTGGGATAGACAAACACAACACCGAAGCAGTGAAATGATTAGAATCATCTGGCAATGTAAAACAGTTTATTGGAGCCTCAAGTCGTTTATCATTGTGCTGCAGCTGTTGAACCAGTAAACAAGTTACTATCACTTTGTGCACCGTTAATGTTTAAAATATTGTAATATCGGCGTCAGTGACTGAGATCCCAGAAATTGTAACTAAGTTTAAGTTTCGAGTTTAAGTATTATTGCAAATCCTATGATTAGTCATATAATCGATTAATCCTTCTGTGTAAACAACACCAATATTGGCTAGTGCTCGTTAACCAAAATTACGTTCTAACGAGCACCAATTGTTGTAGGCACCATAAAATATACTATAACTAAAGTCAAAAACATGCAGCAGAAAGAGATATGCCATTTTTAAAATAAATGAGGAAGTAGAATGAGGATGAGGGAAAGGAATATACTGTTGTATCTCGTAGTCAATTCGTCACAAATAATTTAAATTTAAATTAATCAATAAATTCATCTTAGAATTGTCGCTGTCGCTTAGTCTACTGACAGTCCATAGGTGATGTCAGGCATGTCAGGTGGTCAGGTAATGTCAGGTGATGTCAGGTGGTCAGGTAATATAAGGTGATGTCAGGTGGTCAGGGAATGTCAGGTGAGGTCAGGTGGTCCGGTGTTTGCAGGTGGTCAGGTAACGTCAGGTAATGTCAGGTGATGTCAGGTGGTCAGGTAATATAAGGTGATGTCAGGTGGTCAGGGAATGTCAGGTGAGGTCAGGTGGTCCGGTGTTTTCAGGTGGTCAGGTAACGTCAGGTAATGTCAGGTGATGTCAGGTGGTCAGGTAATATAGGGTGATGTCAGGTGGTCAGGGAATGTCAGGTGAGGTCAGGTGGTCCGGTGTTTTCAGGTGGTCAGGTAATGTCAGGTGATGTCAGGTGGTCAGGGAATGTCAGGTGAGGTCAGGTGGTCCGGTGTTTCCAGGTGGTCAGGTAATGTCAGGTAATGACAGGTGATGTCAGTTGATGTCAGGTGATGTCAGGTGATGTCAGGTGATGTCAGATGGTCAGGTTGTTAGGTGATGTCAGGTGACAGAAGTGTGACACGTGTCCAAGTCACCCCGCTGATCAATAGTAAAGCTTGCACACTTTGAAATCATCTCTTTCGGATACATTTCGTTGGGATGCAGTTCAAAATATCTTCGGCGTTATATTAAGACGCGCAATTAATGCTGAAACTGCTGATTGCCAAGATTAATATAAAAAAAACGACATGAACATTGGAATTGAACTCTGCAAGCATCTGATGGGCATTTGGATGTGCTGAGGCTGTAATATCTGTAGCTGTGACTTCTCTTTACAACTCAACATTCAAACGTGTTATCATTTTATGGCCCCCAGAAGTTTTCAATTCGGCACCGAGCAGAGAAATAAAAACCGAGTGAATTACATGCAATAAATATAAAGAGAAATGCTTAGAGTGTCTGAGAATTGTGCAAACAAAGTCTTAAAGGTTTTTCTAGAGTGCGAGCATTTCAACGCAATCTCAAGTTGTTCGCAGATTCTCTTATCAAACGTCTTCCTGTTTAATGTCGCTCGCAAAGTTCAAGAGAAAACTGAAAAACACCGCAACAGTACGGGTACTGTTAATTGTTGTTGAAAGCAAACCACTGTAGCTGCTGGATCGCTTAATATTCGAGTTGATTTGTTAGCACATCTGCTCGAAACAACAACAACAACAATATGATTAGAGTGCTACTGTTGTCCATGACAACATTGAGCACTGTGAGACCAAATCAAAGCCAATGAGCAGAGTTAGGGGTACATAAACGGTGCGAGCCAAAATGAACCGGTGACCAAGGATTCTTGCATCGACTGGACCTTCTAAAGCCTCCCTGTGGATTGAAAGCAAATGCTAAACTTAGTTAATTACTGCTTTGAGCAGTTGTTAGCTATGATTAAACGATTTGATAGGATTCATCATGTCATAGGAAAAAACTGACATCCGATTTCACAAGCACTAGTTATGACTAATCCCTGATAAATATGGGAAATGCCACATGAAATGTACATGTATAATATAAAATTGCTCTATTAACTTTCAAAACTCTGCGCTTTGGCAAGCCTTCTTACTTATCTGAAATTCTTCTTCCCTATCGTCCCTCACGTGCACTTCGCTCCACCGATGCCAATCTTCTCTCAGTTTCAAATATTCTCACGTCATTGGACAGACGTTCATTTTCTTACGCATCACCCACAATCTGGAACTCTTTACCTGCTAATCTTCGCTCTTGTTCTTCTCTTTCAACATTCTCTAGCAAGCTTAAAACTTACCTTTTCCCACCATAGACATAATCATTCTACCTTGATCATTTTTTGATCACCGGACTGGCTTTCGTTTAGGACCTTACTTCTCCTCAGCACATTTCTTTCGCAGATTGGTCTGGGTGAATTAATCTGTAGTGATATGTGCTGTTGGGGACGTCCCTGACATCATCCCTGGATGAGGAAACGGACATTAAACCTTTATTAGTATTATTTATAATGTGAGGTTTAGGTCTCATAAATTATGAAATGTGAATAACATAAATTACCTGTGTAAAGAGTTGTCATCTTTATACTATGCATGTTACAAATCTAACACAAATTTGTCCTTTATTACATCTTATGCATTTTATGAATCCACATCATTCGCTGTTTGTTATTCTCAATGTTTCAATGTTTGAAATGATATTTACAGCAGCTCTCCTCACACTTTGCTGGTAATTTAATACGAAGCAAAAATTCCATTTTATGAAATTATATGCGTGCGTGTGACACGTTTCTTATTTCTAACTGGTATTTCCTGATTTAATCAGACAACGAATAGTGAATATCTGGTAGAGGGCTCTCGGGTAAATAACGAATAGTTTACTGAAGAACTTCGAGCAAACCACGAATAGTGGATTGAAGAGCTTTGGGGCAATCAACGAATACTGGATTGTAGAACTATGTACATAATAACAATAACAACGCGAAAGAGGATAACTGTTCTATAGGAATATTTGTTATTTCCTTATTTCTCAGAACATGAATACTTAACATTGCATCAAAGACAATTCATTTACACTAGTATAAAAGTTTTGCTACGAGTATCAAAGTTATGCAACCTATGAAATGTAATAATTCATTATAATCAACATAATGCAATATTTCCTTAATGAGTTGCAATTCAATTACTATGAAGTTAAGTTACCGTTATTAGTAAGTGTAATTAGTCAGATCATCCTATTGTTTCAAAAATGGAAAAGGAATCTATGACGTATAACAAACTTCGCTACTTCTTTGTGTAAATAACTTTTAGGCACTCAATGAACTACTTAATTAACTATTTCAATAAATAATTCAATAAGCTCTATTCAATGAGAAATAATCTACAGAAATAATTTTTTGCTCTAACACTTCCTAAAATCTATAAAAACAGAAAAATCTCATGGGCTTGGATAGACCTACATTTTGAGGAACTACAATCAACAATAAAGTAACAATTTGATTTTTTTAAAATTCTTTACCTTTATTTACTTTTTTATTTTTTTTATTTTTTTACCTTATCGTGATATAAGTAAATTATATATATATATATATATATATATATATATATATATATATATATATATATATTTATGATTTAAGAATCTTCTATAAAAGAGCTTCACATTTATGTTCTATTTTATCTCAATGATATAAAAGGGTTTAGTGCACTGGAAGCGCTTGTCATCAGAATCATGATATCACAGTGCAAATCCCAAGTCAGCCCTGTAGCAATGAATGGACTCTTTATGTCAGATTTTTTAAAAATTAGAGTCATATTTGTACAGCTTTGTACAGCTGTGGTACAGCTGTATACAGCTACAGTGCAAATATTTGTACAGCTTTGTACAGCTGTGGTACAGCTGTATACAGCTACAGTGCAACCCTATACAGCTGAGGTAGGCCTACAGTTCTATACAGCTGCGGTACAGCTCTATACAGCTCTGGTACAGCTCTGTACAGCTATGGTACAGCTCTGTACAGATGTGGTACAGCTCTATACAGCTGCAGTGCAGCTCTGTACCGTTAAATGAAAAGAAGCAAAAAAAATGTCTACTCTAAAAATTTCAAGCAATTCAAACGTTAAAAACCGTACGCTTACTTACAAATGGCAAACATATGCGCTCTGTCACTTCTATCAGTGAGATTTTTGTGAATTTATAAGCAAATGAATAGAAATAGGAGTAAAGTACTAATAGGGGGAGGGGGTCCTGTTCAGGGGCTACAATCCTGTTCAGGGGCTACAATCCTATCTAGGACGGCTACAGTCGTGATCAGGATGGCTACAATCTTGTACAGGATTTATTATTTATTTATACATCACATCAAACATTACAAAACGCATCGCTGGATGGCTACAGTCCTATGCAGAAGGTTCATTAGTCTCTTAGGATTACCAGTACATATATTTTAAAATTTCAATTTTAAATTCTAAAATTTGAAAGTTGTAAATCCTACGAATCCCGGATTAAAAGTTTAAAACTTGATCCACGGAGACAGGAAAAAATCCATTCTGAATTCGTTTAAGTATTTCAAGTAGCTTGAGGCTAATCCAGTTCTTGAGATTTACGACTGTTTGTCTACGCTCTTCACTCATGTGCATAGATTCTGTTAATGCACTTCGCTGAGACTGCCTTGTTTTCCTTCAAACAGTAATTGCGATTCTCGTTTGTGTTCTCTTTTTTCTTTAAAGACTATTTCGCTGAGTAACGACCTTTTCATTCCAGGGTCGTGACCATGTTTTCATACTTGAATGAAGTGGTAGGCATGTTACGCATGCTGTGTCCGGATTGCTGAAGAATAGACGAACCGTGTACTGCACGTGCTGTAAAGGCGACAAGGTACTAAGTTCCAACTAACATCAGAAAAGACATTCGGTTGGTGAGCTCTAAGTCTCTAGAAATGACTAAAAAGTTTTCTACTCAGACGCTAGTTAATCTGGGATTCAATGGAAATAGAAGATGAAGGAAGTCATGATGATGATGATGATGATGAATCAAGTGTAGGGGGAGACAGCCTGAACGACTGGTGAGAGATATGCCTATTACCTGTAATTATATAGCATACGATTGGAGACGACTTAGTTTGGTAAGGGTGGGGGATGGTTGAGCTGATGTAAAGTTAGGCTGATCATACCTCTTTGTTACACTGATCATGGTAATACTGATCATACCTCATGGAACCACTGATTATATCTCATGGTAACACTGATCATATCTCATGGTAACACTGATCATTTCTCATGGTAACACTGATCATATCTCATGGTAACACTGATCATACCTCATGGTAACGTGGTCAGTATTAATAGTCAATATTGAGAGGAGTGGAGCAAACTTGACTAAAGACGAGCTTCTAATGTGGAGAAAAAATAGATAAACCGGAAACAAAAATGGAATTTCACAATACACGTGACTGACATATGTCAAAAATGTCATCAGAGTCCATATTATTACAAACCGATGCATCCAAAGCGATTGTCAAAATATGTTGAAGAGAAGTAAGGTCCTAAGCGGATTGTGTTACGGTTTCGGTAAGGTTATGGCCTCTTCCCTTGCACGGTATGCTGAAGCAAATGTTATTCTTCGCTTAGCTTAGTCTGTGTGGAGGAATTAACATTTTTGATCGATAGAGTGCTCATTGTGTAGCACAAGCTCATATATTGAATAGGAATGTGTACTTCGAACCTGCCGCTTGTCAGAACATTCTAGAGATAGATTGAGAGAGGGAACTAATGGTAGACTTGGTACTTTAACTGTTCAAGATTTCATGAGACCTGAATGTAAGAGTAAACCTTTGTGAAACTTAGAATTTTTTGGCCGATAGGTTTATTAATTTATTGATTGATAAACCGATGGATTAATTTCTTTATTTATTTATTTATTGAAGGTGTTATTGATTAATTGAGTAAATTATTTCGTTCTTGATTGATCAGTTCTAATTCAGTTGTTTGATAACTAAATAAATAAATTAATTAATTAATTAATTGATTAATAAATAAACAAATAAATAAATAAATAATTTATTTATTTAATAATTTAATAATTAATTAATTAATTAGTAAATTATTAATGATTGATCAATCGATCGATCGATCGATTGATCAATCAATCAATCAATCAATTATTTAATGACTGAATGAATGAATGAATGAATTAATTAATTAATCAATTAATTAATTATTTAATAATTAATTAATTAATTAATTAATTCAATAATTAATTAATTAATTAATTATTTAATTAATTAATAATTAATTAATTCAATAATTGATTGAACAACTGAATTTAAACTAATCAATCAAGATTTCTTGATTGAAAGTGTGATTGATGGATTGAGTAATGTGACTTATACTTGATTGATCTGTTCAAATTCAGTTGTTCGATTGATTAATCAATTATTTGATGATGATTTCTAATGCATTCAGCGCCTTCATGACGTCATGCTGCTGAGCAAATTAAATCTCTATAATCTTTATCGAGCTTAAGTCAGTTCATCATACTCAACAACTAGAAGGATTCAACATCCCTGGAAAATAATTAACTCATCGTAGATTTAACTCAGATTAGTACATTAGTTGTCGTCCCTGTGTTGTTTCCGAATTGGTTAAACTGGGATTCAAGGAAGGATGATGGGCACATTAATTGTCGCCTAGAGGACGCTGTGTAGCGTATTGGAAGAGCATGCGCGTCATATAAGAAGGTAAGCCACATCGGGCTTGGTTAGTACATGGATGAATAGCTACATTCCAAAACATATTGCTGACAGTTTTTAATAAACAAAGGTCCTCACTATCATGGGTTAATCTCAAGTCCTCCTAATAGCTTCTATCTATCCTCTATCAAAATGGAAAGTCTGTTAATAGTCACGTAGACTGTAAAGAATGAAGAAAACAACAACAACTGCGCAAGAAAACCCTTTCAGCACGTGAGGCGCTTCATGTGTGTAACTAAAAGTGCTAACATGCTAGTGCTTCTAGTGCAATATTAATAGAAGATGTGTAAATGCCAATGCAACGCCATGCATTTACTATTTTCAAGTCTTCCGTTTCTCTAATTCTATATTATAGCTATAACCTTCTATTAGTGCAGAGAAGTCATGTATAGGCCTGCCTCAGGTTGTTTCAATTATCAGATTAGTTTCTACTGAAGTCGGTGCAGAATTTATTCTACATTCCCGTGTCGGAACATTATCAACACACAGATAGAGTTATAATATGTAGGCGAGAGGATCAAGACACGCAAGGAATCTTGCAAGCTCCTTGAGTTGACTTGTAGACGTCCTATCATACCAATGGTTATCCGTATCATTGGCTCTAGACCAATGGTCCTCAGTGTCATTGGCTCTAAACCCATGGTCATCATTGGCTCTAGACCAATGGTCCTCAGTATCATTGGCTGTAAACCCATGGTCCTCAGTATCATTGGCTGTAAACCCATGGTTCTCAAACTGACGTTATCAAAAGTCAAGACATCCAGTTCCTCAGTCAGATAGATCTCAGTATTTAATAATACTTTCATAATCCTTGAACTAATGTCATGAATATCTATTGAGAAGTTTGAAGTTGCGAAGAGTAAAGCAGCGTCAAGAAATACTTGCACAAACTCTGTCACTCTTCCTTTCTCTCTCTCGCGCTGTCTCTCTCTCTCTCTCTCTCTCTCTTCGTTTCACTCTCTCCCTCTCTCTTTCTTTCTCTCTCTCTCTCGCTCTCTCTCTCTCTCTCTCTCTTTCTCTCTAGTGTTATGATAGAAACAGGTCCTATGTACACTTTCCCAACTACATCTGATTTACTCTCAGCAAAAGACACTGCGTGGATAAGCACATTTAACATGTCTAGAGCACTTTGACGTTTAAATACTAAACTTCTGTTTTATAAACTTATTTATTACACTAACATTCATTTTTAGATTTCTAGCCTAATGTATTTAATATGCCTATATGCTCTAAAGTCTAGAGTTAATTCACTTCTAGGCTTTTACATTGGCATATAAACGAATCGTTTCTGCGGTGGATTTTCAACGCTCTCACAGGTGAATGAAAAATATAGGGTACATGCACATGTGTATGACAGTTATTTTAGTCATCAGCTGTTGATGGAGCACGCAAGCTGACTGTTCGAATTGTGACTTCGACATTTTCATGAATTAATAGAATCAATTATGAGATCATCCAGCACGCGATCTGTCTCATCCCTAAACTCTATAAATAGATTACTGACGCGTAACCGGAAGAACCTTTACTAGACACAAGAAAATTCTAAAAATATTAAAGAAGCTATCAGTTAGCGTAATGGCTAACTTGACTTGGCGTAGTCACAAACTCATTTTCAATTTTGATCGACTTTTAAAATATTGAACTTTAAGATTGAATTAGGTATTATTGAAAATACATGCCAGAGTTATTGTCGTATATACGGGTTACCTCTTAGGCATAAATCATGATTAAAAATATGAATATAACGTGTAGTTAAAACACGTTAGTATGATTTAGATTAATAAATTAAATTTTAAAAATTATTAGATTAGATTAAATTACTCGCGACTATAATTTTAGGGTTTAACTCGAGAGCATACAAAACTATGGGTCCAAATTCTAGACTCTTACTTATACTTGAAGTCTTACGAGTTAAATAAGTTACCTGATGTATTAGTTAGGTGTGACGGTGGGCAATATTTTGATTTAACTCTTTTTGCTTTACTTCCTAGAGTTTAATGCGAGAGTTTAACTTAACATACATGATATTATAGATTTTAACTGTTATAATGCACTGACATTCTATCGAACAGGAAACTGGAGTTAAAAACTTGACTGTAGTCATCAGATGAACAAAGCGGACGCTTGGGAGGGACCTGAGGGTCACGGATGTCACTGGGAGGGACCTGAGGGTCCCGGATGTTACCCGAGAGCTACCAAGAGCTTGTTACCCAAGAGCTACCAAGAGCTTGTTACCCAAGAGCTACCAAGAGCTTGTTACCTAAGAGCTACCAAGAGCTTGTTACCCAAGAGCTACCAAGAGCTTGGTACCTAAGAGCTACCAAGAGCTACCAAACTCTTGGCACCCAAGCCCTTGGGTACCAAGACAGTACCCATGACTTTCTTGGGTACTGTCTACTCAAGACATGGGTAGACAGTACCTAAGAATGCTGTCTGTAGGGATCAAGGACTGTCCTTGATACCTACAGACAGTGATTTAGTCATGCTATGACGAAAGGCTTCAGAGATTATCGATATAGTCTTCTACAATTCTAAGACTAAACGTTATTGTCCCTTTGGACTAGCTATGCCATTCCTGAGATATAGAATAACAAACAAACCTTTATTTATGAAGATCATGCTGCAGCATGGTTACTAACTTAGAGTTACTCGGTAGGTAATGAGCTCAGGACAACCTACTGATCCTATAAATAGCTCAGCTTTACGCCGCAACAACAACAAAAACAACGACCTTAAACTTCAAGAGTGTCTTGTATTTTCTAAATCATCGGAGTAAACTCTCACTATACATAGCGCCACGGATTAGACTTCATAGCCTGTTGATTCTAATTCTCCATATTCTAACTTTCATTGAAGATAAGCTATACTGATGTAAAGGTTCTGCAGCAGAGTTTGAAGAGGTTTTTACCTAAGCTGCTTAGACCGGTACTACTTTTCTCCGCACAATATCTCAGTACATACTTAGCAAGACAACAAAGCTGCCTACAGGTTAATTATAATTAAGAGATTGAGCTGCTTTACCTATTGCTTGTTTGTTTGTAAGCCATTGGCTTCCTTGATAAGCGAAAGGTTTAACTTCTTTGTCTAGAAAACTAAAATGGACGACATTATATCTCAGAAATTATAAACTCTCAATTAGATAACGACACTTACTAAAAGTTCGTGAATTTATACCTTGAAACATATCAATTACTAATTCTACCAACAGCCTTGTGGGCCCTATCCGTGCATAATCATAACCATAATCTACATGTAGTTATGTCCATTGACTGTATATTTCAGCAAAAAATAAAAGTTAACGAAATTAACATGAGAATGTTTTGGTAATTAAGTGCCTATCTCAAGTATTTGCGGTAAGGGTTTTCTGTAGAACACGGTCACGCGAGATTTGTTGTTGTCTTACTTCTCGTAAATAACTTGTCGACACTTTCATTCAGACTGAGTTGTGATTGCCAAGTACAGCAGGAAAATACTAACAATCATCGGTTTCAAGAGATTATGCAGTAGCTTCACAAATGTTGCTGTGTTATTTGATACCATTGATAATATAGACCGAATACAGACGTAGAAACATAACCTCTCAACTATTTATTGATAATAATCGTTGGGCTTTGAGAGTGCACATTTCAGCTAGTTCGGATTTAAGGGCAACCTTAAAAGCTGGTAAAAAAGCTAAGGTTAACGTCCGCTTCCTCACTCGAAAGCGATGTAGTGACGGGCGAGCCCAGGATTTGAACCCCGCATCAACTGATCCGCGGTCGAGTGTCTTACCGACTTCGCCACTGGCTCCAGCCAGTTACAAGCTTACATACAAGCAGAAGTAAGTAACATTACTTAGCATTGTAGTAGCATTGTAAGTAATATTACTTACAAGCACCCTGGGGTTTTATCAATGCTTTCAGCGGTCCTTCTACCAAAGTGGTCGTCCATCCAAGTACTACCCTAGCCCGACTATGCAAGACTTGGTCTATGACTCTCTTTCTCTATCAAATGCTCTACAGAACAATCTACACCTGGCGTAGTTTGAACAGTACACTGACTTCATACCTTCAGTGCTTCAGATTTCCCGTACAGTTATAGGTTCTCTTCATATACATACTAAAACTCAGTGGAAAACTCACTAGCACTGTATAATCTGAAGTCTATGGTAGATACTAACTGATCAACCGAGTGACCACATATTATTGAACACACTAGATTTTAATACTGTTTTGCAGTTTCAAATGCTGTCGTCGATTCAAATGCAACGATAATAAACTCTAATAAAATTATAGTTAATTAACTATCATTAACGATAATACAATAATTAACTTTCGCAGAGTCTTCATTAAGTGGTTATTATATAAAGAGTTCTCAATAAGTTTTCAATTTTCATAAGTCAAATACGAGATATTATTCTGAGTGAAAGAGCGAGATAGAAATAAATAAATAAGAAATGAAAGGTCGTGATCTATTGGAGGATTGTTTACTAATGGATGTAGTAGAAGTGAGAATGAAAAAGAGAGTTAGGGGAAGGTCGAGGCTTTCAATGTTGGCGAATTGGTAGAACACGTGTATTTCCAAAAAAAACCAAAGGATACCAATATGTGAAGGAGTTATACAGTATGCCATGGATCTATCTCTAGGCAGAGCACTAAGAGTAAGAAACAAAGAAATATATTTTAAAGGCAAACATTAATGACGGTATCGCGTGACTATGAATTGAAAGTTGAGACGGAAAATATCCTGGCTCTCGATCGGTGCCCGAATTAACGAGTTACTGGTGTCAAGCTAGATAATCGTAATGTGAAATACACAACTGATTTATTTTGTGATTTTTCGGTTATTTCATGTTAGATAATTTAAATCAATAGGCAATATTCAGAGTAAAATAAAGATTTTATGAAAAAGTAACTAATCACATACCTGTAGATCTCTTGTATATAGAAAATTAGGTCAAATAATTCAACATATCAATAAAAAATTAAGCCTCCCGATTTGCAGATTCCTCAATTTTCACTCGCCGACTAGTTCACTACCATGCTTAATTAACCAATCGATCAATAAATCAGTCAGCCAAACAATCAATAGACTAGCAAATCAACCTACTAATACTTTAATGAAAAAGCGATACTGAACTGTCTGGTAAATTAGAGAGTAATTTGTAAGCTTTCGTGAAGGTTAAATTTTAAATATTTTAAAATCTAACATAAAAGTCGCTAGGACACTTAACTGCACTGTCTTAATTGTTTGCATTAATTAAACCACGTGGGGACTTAAAAAGAGAGAGAGAGAGAGATTTCTAGCTAGTTTAGTAAAAGAAGAAGAAAACATTAAGAGAGAGCAAAGCACACACAGAGAGAGAGAGAGAGAGAGAGAGAGAGAGAGAGAGAGAAAGAGAGAGAGAGAGAGAAAGAGATTGAGGAAGAGAGACAGAAACAGAAAGAGAGAAAACGAGAGGGAGGAAAGCGACAACAGAAACAAGTCTGCAATTTGCATGCATGCTAAGTTGAATTGTAGAACTACATATCTATAGCCTCTCTTGTTCGCCTGATTACATACATGACATACAGTATGTGCTACAGAGTTTTCCTTGCTTATTTACAGTTGCTGTTTTGTTCTTTTCGCTATTTTCTCTTTCCTCTCTACCGTGATTGTTCATCTTTGCATCTGCTAACCCTACGATTTCAGGCTGCAATGATTAAGCATAGCCTTTCAACATCAATGAGATTTTTCCATTCAAAGCAGCTGTGGCAAAAGCAATAAAGCGTTATCCGTGGATTCTGATGTCGCAATTTATAGTTTTACTGACGTTGTTACCATTCTTTATTTTAATTATTGTGAAATTTATTAATCATCAGGCCCGTCAGTTGACAGGATATACAAAGATAAACTGCAGCGTTCAGTAGAATTTTAATAAAGAATCAAAACCATCGTTGTTGTTACCTGGTACATTAAGGTCGAACCCGATCTCTGGTGATCACGTTGACAAAATTTCTCCAATTAAAGTTATTAAACCACATCAAGTGGTTTTATCTTTGAGAACAGGAAGGCCCTTTCCGTTACTTGTTCCAACTTATGACGTCATCTTTCTCTGCCTTACCCTATCTCTTTTCCCTTCCCCATACACGTCGTGATTTCTTTTTTACAGGCTATAGCCTCTAATAATGTGACAAAGGAGGTTAATTTCTGTTTTAAAAGTATATTTTCTAATGAGAATTAACATTGTGCATATTATACACTTACTACTCTACATTGAATTGTTGAGGCTTCTAAGTATGAATAATTTCAGATTATTCGCTATTAGTTGATTAATTATTTAATTAGGTATTGATTGGTTGATCGACACAATATATTGATTCATTGACAGGTTGTTAAACTTAATAATAAAATAATAAAAATAAAAATAATTCCTTGAAATAATTGGGAAATAATTGTTTGACTATTGACTAATGGATTGGATGATTCTAGATGTGACTGCACACATTGTAAGCAGATCCACTAATGTCAGCCTATGTCACGTTTGCACAGGAACGCTAATATCGAGTTTCATGATATTCTGTTGCGGCACGACGACGAGATGTGAGAGCAAGACGAAGGCTTTCTGCCTCAACCTACTCGCCGCTCTGCTTCAGTTCATCACGTTCATCTTCATCGTGGGCTGGGTCTGGAGCATCACCTGGGGCATGGCCTTCGTTCAACTAGCACGTATGTCATCAGACTATCTAGTCATTTATTTTTGTTATGTACCATTTATTTACTTATTTATTTATTTATTTATTTATTTAGTAAGTTAGTTAGTTAGTTAGATATTTAGTTAGTTAGTTAGTTAGTTAGTTAGTTAGTTACTTCGCGCCACTATGCTTTACAAAATAATACAGTAATAAACAATAAATTGCAACAGTAAACAATGGTTTGTGGCTTCAAGAGGAACCCTATACGGCCTTGGATCAAGGCATCAACAGCTTAGCAATAATTGAAGTATTTCTTTGGATATGGTTTTAGTGTCATATTATTGGCATGTTAATAACGACTGCGTTTTGCTTTGCTTTTATTTATGAATTTACGCATTTTTTAAATGCTGGTAAAAATAATGTTAACGTCAGTTTTCTCACTCGAAGGCGATGTCTGTGACGAGCGAGTCCAGGATTTGAACTTAGCACATACTGATCCGCCGTCGAGTACCTTACCGACTACGTTTATATTAATGTAGTGAAGTGTTTATGTTTATTTATTGGTATTTTTATAATTTGTTTAATTATTAATGATTTCATTCATTTACTTATTTCAAAAAGTGATTCTGAAACAGATGTATTTATTGATTCCATAAATAAAACCCAAAAAAGCAATTTATTTTCAAGGCGGAGGCCGTTACACGGATTTTATATATGCTTAGAATTTGATAAAATCAAATTTTTGGCAGACGTGACGTCCTTTCATGAGGAATATAGCGCAGAATGAGAAGAATTTTGACTTAACTTTTGCAGTAACCATGAAACTATATATATATATATATATATATATATATCTAAATATATATATATATATATATATATATATATATATTATATATATATATATAGATAGATATATATATAGATAGATAGATAGATATATAAATTGAGAATGACAAAGAGAAAGAGAGGGAGGATGGGTGGGATATTTATCAAAACTCGTTATTTAAATTCAATCAACTGTCTATTTATTTTATTGCTTATACGGCAATAAGTCGTTTTGCTTATGAAATTTAAATTTATAAACATTTCTTTTATCTATGCCACTGCTTGGACTCGTGTAGGCACTCAAGCGGAAGATGAATGAAGCCAAAA
Source organism: Enchytraeus crypticus (assembly GCA_905160935.1). Classification (NCBI taxonomy): domain Eukaryota; kingdom Metazoa; phylum Annelida; class Clitellata; order Enchytraeida; family Enchytraeidae; genus Enchytraeus; species Enchytraeus crypticus. The sequence continues at coordinate 842,869 of CAJHZI010000907.1, forward strand.
CGAAATCACCTCAAAACCCAATGTTGTAAAATATGATGATTTATAGAAACATGCCTCCTGGTGTTATTGCTTAGGGCTCTCATTGAAATTTTGACAGTTATTTGAAAAACTACAACTTGAACCTTGCAATTTAGAATAAATGTGAGAGAGAATGTTTTATTTATTTATATAGTAGAGATATTTACATCTTCAGCCTGCCTATTTTGTTGTAAATCACTTGGAATATTGTGGGAACGCGTTATGATTGTAACTGATCTCGTACACGTAGATCGTTGTATCTTATCCATCATCTAAATTGTAAGCTAAACCTGGCCTCTTTTAGTGATACGAAATACCAGGCCAAAATCAAAAGACAAATTTTATCTTAGTAATGAGAATTAGTTGGTTTTGGCAGGACAGTAATTCTACCTGCTAATGTATTGCCCACTCCAACAGAGAGACTGTAGATGACGTGACGTTGAACCAAGGACGGTTAATGGACTGGATGTATCAACTACTTCTATGGCCTTGTTTCTGTTATCTTGTATCAACAGAAACAAAAAAGAATTTGCTGCTAATAATAGTGATAAAAATAAAACAACAGCTAAATAAAATTTTGCAGCTAATAATATAATTTATCAAATTTTATAGTTAAGTAAGTATTCATCAAATACTCTGAGTATTAATCTAATACTCTGCTCTACTGACTCATCTTGCTCGCTAGATGCCGGTACAACCAAACTACTTAAATCTTGCATTGATGCCCTCCTTCCTCCAAATACCCTTCTGGTTAATCTCTCGCTTTCTGAAGGAATTTTTCAATCTACGTATACAATTGTTTTTGTTTCTCCTTTGCTTCAAAACAATCACTTCCTAAGGATGATCTTTCTAGCAATCGTCCCATTTTCAACTTAAATTTCATTTCCAAAATCATGGAAAAAATCATCTACACTCGCGCATGCAGCCATCTTGAATCTTTTCTTTCTCTATCTTGTTTCCAATCTGCATATAGAAAGCTTCACTCCACCGAAACTGCCTTACTCAGCATTCATAATGACCTTTGCCTAGCCTTAAACTCTCAGAAGGTATCCGCCCTTTTACTACTTGATCTTTCGGCTGCCTTCGACACTATCGATCATAGCATTCTCACCAGTAAAATTAAAACGCGCATTGGTATCTCTGACTCTGCTTTCTCTCTGATATCTACCTATCTTTCTGGTCGCACTCAATCTGCTATTATGGATAATTAACGCTCCCCTGAACTACCTCTTCTTCGTGGCGTGCCCCAAGGATCTGTACTTGAACCTTTATTTTTTCTCTCTACACTACTCCACTCAGTTATGTTTTAGACAATGCTTCAATAAAATTTCACTTCTATGCTGATGATACTCAGTTATACATCTCATTTTCTAGCAAGATTCTGACTTGAAATTATTGTGTTGTACTCTCTCTCTCTCTCTCTCTCTCTCTCTCTCTATATATATATATATATATATATATATATATATATAAAGAGAGAAACTTTCCCCATTAGAATATGACCTATGAAACTTTTCTTCCTATTTCTTAATACATTCATATAATATATATATATAATATATATAGTATATATATTATGTATATATATTATATATATACATACAGATACATACATATATAGATATTATATATCTATTGTATATATATATATATATACTATATATAATATTATATATATATATATATTTAATAATTATTATTATAATAATATATATATTATATATATACATATATATATATATATATATATATATATATATATATATATATATAAAGAATGTATTAAGAAATAGGAAGAAAAGTTTGATAGAACACATTCAAAGGGGGGAAGGTCTATTAAAAGAGGTCATAGAAGGCAGAATGGAAGGAAAGAGAGACAGAGGCAGGCCGAGATTAGGTATGTTAGATGATTTAAAGACCCACTCATATGTGGACATGGAAAGGAAAGCGGAAGACAGAGAAGCGTTGAGGCGTGAATATACCATGGACCTACCAGTAGGCAGTGTACTAAGATATCTATATATATATATATATATATATATATATATATATATATATATATATATATATGGCTGAAGCCAGTGGCGAAGTCGCTAAGATACTCGACCGCGGATCAGTAGGTACGGGGTTCAAATTCTGGGCTCGCCCGTCACTGACATCGCTTTCAAGTGAGGACGTTAACCTTAGCTTTATATATATTATTATATATATTTTATGTATATTTCACGGAAGAGTTCATTATATGTAAAATACTATAAATATCACTTTTAATTCAGCTATTTCTTAAAAATGGATATAAGGAACACTGTTGTGCTAGCGGACATTGAGCTTTATAACAACCGTGTTGTTTGTATGGAAGCATTGCGGCGAGGCAATAAATTGCAGGAGAGTAATTAGCTTCTGTCAGGTAGACTTAACTCAGTCCACGGTGCACTTCTCCAAGACACAAAATCAATAGTATTTCTTGCTCATTATCTCCAATCCATCTCACTGATTTTCCTCTCATTCTCTTCTGTAATTATTTCGGTCAGATATTTTAGGAGCGGAGAGGGGAAAAGTGATCTTAGACCCACTGTTTGATTTGGGTCACATGAAAGTTTCTAGGACACTTATTTTTGCGTATTAATATGGACCGAAATATTGTTAGTCACATTATGGTTTCAATTGTACAATAAACATTAAATATAATAAACACAAAATTCGCCCGCTGAGCATTGATGTCTGTGTTTTCCCTCGAATTTGAGAGTCAGTCCACTCTGCTTTCTCTTTAATCTTTCTCATTTTTCTATTCTTTGTAAATTTCTTTTCCTCAACCTTTGTCTTGCTGCTGTCCCTTCTTAATTAAGCTAGTTTCTTCGCTTTTCTCGCACTTTTTCAACTCTCTTTTTAATTTCCTCTCGACAGTATCTTTCTTCCTCTCTTTCTCCCTCCCTCCCTCTCTCTCTCTCCCTCTCTCTATCTCTCTCTCTCTCTCTCTCTCTCTCTCTCTCTCTCTCTCTCTCTCTTTCTAGTTCCATCTCTCTGACTTTCTATTCCTTGAACCTTCTTCTCCCTAAGTCTTCATCCTCTACTCTGTAAAACCCTCTCCCTCCTCTATGCTTCATTCTCTCTTCTTGGATGCACTTATGGCACAACGGTTCAGCGTCCCGTCCATAACGCAGGTACTCTCTTCAAGAGTATAATTGACCGCCTTAATTTATTCCAGTCATTTTATATTCACAATTTATTTTCTCCTATATTAAACTCTCTCCTCTAATTTTCTCTGCCTCGCTCCCCCTCTTTCTTTGTATTTTTTTCCCCCCCCCCCCATCTCTCTCTCTCTCTCTCTCTACCTCTCCCTCACTCTCTGCGTCTCTCACAAAGTGAAAGAAAGAGACTAAGAGAATACTGAGTTCTCTTCCATTTTATTAATTCACCGTTTCTCAGTTTTCTCACTGTCTCTCTCTATCTACTCCCCCCCCCCTCTCTCTCTCTACTGAGAGGAAGTAGGTCAATTACAGCGCATCTACGCTATTCCGCTGATTAGAGAAATATCGACAAGTAACTCATCGCTTACATGCGTTCTCGTGTAGGCTGAGAAATCTTAAGATTTGAGCATAAAAACATTAATTAGCATATTGTTCATAGTTCATTGATCTTCACAGATACATATCTATATATATTGAACCGTTATCCTATTGCGATGATACTCGCCCTAGATATTCGTCGAAATATACATCTAAAATATGCCCTATACAAACAGTTTTCTGAAGTTTTTAGCTGCTCTTAATCAAACTATTTGCTGAAGAAATTTATTTTGCTGAAATAATATATTTTGAAATTTATTTCTTCATCACCGATGAACTTGATCCATGTATATTTTGCCGGAATGTATGAAGTCGATATTATGTAGTAATTCGTAATATTAAATGATTAGTTAATTAATTGGTTGATAGATTAATTTATTGATTTATCATTATCGGATCGATTGATAATATGTCGAGATTACACCGCTAATCAGATGCTATGAGTTCACATCCAGTCAGGTCATCATTGAAGCCTCACAGCGCTGTGAGACTGATGTTAAGCTTGTGACAGATCTAACAGCAGACCAAGCATCTAAGCTGCATCCTAAGCACAATTCAATTTCTATTGTTTTATTACTGTATTTTATCTCACTGTAAGTCTATGCTGTATTCGAATCTGAAAAATATACCAACCGAAGGCTGAAAGTATCGTAAGAAGCGACTAAGCAAGTACCGACAAAAGCAAAGGGAAACCATCTCAGAAGCTATAATTACCCCTAGCTATAGGCTACATTAAGGAGTGGATAAGGCATGAGTTCTTGTACATGGATTGACTAGTTGATCTATAGAGTGCTCCTTATGGAGCGTAAAAGACTACTGCCAATATGAATATATACATATACATTGGACCCTGTCAATTAACAGAACACTAGAGAAAGACAGTATCTATGACACTACAGTAGCGACCGTGCAGTGAAGTCCCGAGGATCTATCTCACCATTACGAGTTGTTTATCATAGAAGTAGCTTAAGAACTAGGTCATCCTGTCCATACCAACAGATAGTTTCCTGATTATCATAAGAATTAGCAAATTATTGTAAGACTATCATCAATATTTCACACCGATGGGTGATCTCATCTACCGTCAGATGTTTCTATAAATAGAACACTGCAATCGATGGATGGATGACCCATGATTACTGCAGCAGTGTATCGTTAGTCGAGGATTCGTGCTTCCTGTTCTTTATAGGCTAATAGAACCTTGATTATATACTGCGCGATAAATTAGCAACTGACGCATTTGCTCAGAAATATTATTAACATAGCAACAATTAGAGAGCTACAGTCATCAATGACAATAACGAGCAGTATTGAGGCAAAGTCAAGCGGGTGAGCAAAAAGAAGGTCCAAAATAGGTGCAAATTCCAAAATCCAGAAAATCAGTCCAAAGTACCCATTATCTAATCTAAACCACTAAGCTATGGTTTTACACAATTTTACGAGTTTGTGTGTAATAAAACAAATATAAATGCTTTTCTTCGGTTAAGAAGATATTGTCACGGAAAATGATACAAAATGAGAATACGGTATTTTTCGATTTTTTTATCAACTGCGTGTCATTCAATACATCGTTCTTAACTCAATACTAGGTCATCGTTCTTAACTCAATACTTAACTCATCGTTCTTAACTCAATACTAGGAAAAACTTTTTAAACTCTAATTATTTATAATAGGCTACTCTTTTGAACACTTACTAATAGTCAAAGGCGCCGTATAAATTTATATTTTCATAAGACTATGTTTAGTTGAAATGTCTCAAATTTGCTTTTCATTTCCGCAGATAATTTCTTCAACATAGCAGCACATTACTGAGACGAAAACTAAGCAGTGTGCGCTACTATGCGAAACCATTTTAACAATAAAAATGAAAAATTGGCATTTAGCTGTATGTCAGTCATAGTATATGTTTTGTTTATGGCCTATCTAACTATTAGCCGAATACAGTATGTTGAAGAATTAGGCCTGCTATTACCTCTCGCGCACGCAGCACTATGGAGTTGTTTACAAACATATGATGACGTCAGACAGCGCAAGCACTGGTTCACTTCCGCCTTGTTATATAGCGAGGCCAAGCACCAACTTATAGTCGAGAGAGAGAGAGAGAGAGAGATAGAGAGAGAGAGAGAGAGAGAGGGAGGAAGTGAGGGAGAAAAGAAAGAGAGAGAAGTTTTCTAATTCAATAAGCCTCACTCGGAAAGCGGTAGCCAGAAATTGTCCAATAGTAAGGTTAAATATTGATGATATGATCAACCATCCTCAGTCTAGTGTTCTATCAAGTGGCAGGTCCAAGGTTCGTATTCATACGCAGAGTCTACCTTCACGCCTCACACTGATAATTAATTAACACGCAGTAGCCTATAGTGAACGTAGTTGATCATAATGTTGATATTTATCACTTTTAACACCACATGTTTAAACCGTTAGGCACTTTAGTCCATTTTCCGTATAGCCAGTCCAGTGAATGTCCGAGATTTTACTCTCAGATCAGCGCGGCTGGGAATCGAACCCACGAGGGTTCAATTCACCTCAGGATCTGTCATTTTAACTTCATGACTATACCCCTACGCTATTAAGACGTTCTAAAAAGTACATTCCATAGATCAACAAGTTATTCTATTCATAAAAGGTTGCGAATTAACTATGCCATATGTAAGTAAACGTACAAGGACCATCTATATCAGTTTTAATTGTAGTTTTAATTAATTTCAAGGCAAGAAATTAAAGAAGATACATACATGTATAAGTCTAAATTGGCTATCGTTATTTGGCAAGATGAGCAGTTATCATCACTTGAGATGTTTATTTTAAATATACTGTAGACGTAAGTCTGAGAGTCTGAGCGATATATATATATATATATATATATATATATCTTAGTGCACTGCCTACTGGCAGGTCCATGCCATATAACGCCTCCACTTTTCCCTGTCTGTACTATATATATATATATATATATATATATATATATATATATATATATTCTATAGTTCATTCAAAGCTCGACTACTGTAATTCATTATTACATGGGTTGCCTACTTCTTCTCTCAATCTTTTGCAGCACGTCCAAAATTCTCTTGCACGTGTTGTTTGTAAGTCCTCTCGACTTCAATTTCGCTCTCTTTCTCTACTTCGCAGTCTTCATTGGCTCCCTGTTAATCAACGCATAAAATATAAAATAGCTCTATTAACTTTCAAAACTCTGCGATTTGGCAAGCCTTCTTACTTATCTGAAATTCTTCTTCCCTATCGTCCCTCACGTGCACTTCGCTCCACCGATGCCAATCTTCTCTCAGTTCCAAATATTCTCACGTCTTTGGGCAGACGTTCATTTTCTTATGCTGCACCCACAATCTGGAACTCTTTACCTGCTAATCTTCGCTCTTGTTCTTCTCTTTCCACATTCTCTAGCAAGCTTAAAACTTACCTTTTCCCACCATAGACATAATCAATCGACCTTGACCATTTTTTGATCACCGGACTGGCTTTCGTTTAGGACCTTACTTCTCCTCAGCACATTTCTTTCGCAGATTGGTCTGGGTGAATTGAT